>KZ805394.1:0-12115 GCA_003073855.1 Periconia macrospinosa
AATAAATTATAAAATTTTAAATATAAGCTTATAAGTATACTATCTATAATATACTTAGTTTTTAGAAAATTTAAATATGTAGGTTTAGAGATATTAGAAAGTGGGGGCTAAAAAAAGGAAATTTTATTAAAATCTAATATATCTCTAGAACCACCTAGTTAATATTTCTAAAACTTTAAATCTAGATTATTTATAATAATATTTATAATATATAAAAGTTTTAGAATTTATTATAGTATATTAAAGAAGATGCACGGTTACGCACGGCCTTTTTTTGTTAGTAAAAAGAAGTGATCGACTCGCATGCCTGATCGACTCGTATGCCGATTACGTTACTTACGCTAATATTTATATAGTATAAAGGATTAAAGGAAGTTCCTTTAATTATAGAATAGTGTAAGAGTTTCTATGTTTTTTAGTCTACGTACCTTGTCCTTAAACACACTCATACTCGAATAAAACCTTAATGTCTGGTCGTTGACCGAGCCTATGCACAGTAGTCGTCGTTATCTCTTCCCACTCATTCTGCACCACCATCTTCGTAGGTGTCCAGCCTATACCGTTGGCGGGTACATCATCATCTATGTCTGCCATCTCGACACAGACAATCAGGCGTTCTAGTGTCTGAATATATGGTACGGCGCGCCAAGTGTTGTGGTGTACTGACTGGATTGCTCTCAACCTTGATTCTTTACAGCTTAAATGTTTCCATCCCCACGCACTCTTTTGCTCCATTCGCAGACGGATCACTTTCACCCGAGATTTGTCGGAGTAGAACATGCCGCCGTACAAACTTGATTTGAAAGTATACGGTAGATCTGTCGTCTCGGCACGCAATTGATGGCACACCAGCGCCAAATTC
Organism: Periconia macrospinosa; assembly: GCA_003073855.1. NCBI lineage: Eukaryota > Fungi > Ascomycota > Dothideomycetes > Pleosporales > Periconiaceae > Periconia > Periconia macrospinosa. Next base: position 863 of record KZ805394.1, read on the forward strand.
CGTGGATACGAAGTGTTCGCGCGTGCGAATATGCCCGGGCGCGTACGATGCAGTACAGTTCCGTGCCAGCATTCTGCTTCATTAACATAGCTGTAAATCTTGTTGCGCAGCTCAGCGGGTAAGCGGAGGAAAGGTGATTCTCTTTGCTTGCGGATAGAGCTGAAGACATTTGGTGAGTGCAAATGCACAACAATCGGGGTATACTGCTTGCTTACTTCGCCGATTGCTTGGCTGCAACGTTACGGCCAGGCTCCTTTGGCTCTTCAAAGAACGGCATGATGCGCTAACATTAAGGAGTTGTCGAAGAGAGTGCAGAGAGCGTTAAGCTTTTCATTCTATGTTTGAATCCCATGAGTCAATGTTTTGAACAGCCAATCACCATGAGTGTACCCTGAACGTATGCCGAGGTGGGCCCGGAACACCATAAACTAGACACGCATCTCCAACAATGGATTTATATGAACTGCGACAGCCGTGTTACTATCGCGGCACTCGTAGTAGCATTTGTCTAGAACAAGTATAAATGTAGAGCATAGCGAAATGGCTCACTTAATATATATAATATTGTATCCAATCTCATGACACGCATCGAATGGCACGACCTACACCGTCGCCGCCACGCCTCTAACCTCCTTCTCTCTCTTCGCCAACTCCTCCACATTCACGACACGCCCCTCCTTCACCGCCTCCTGCAACTCCGACTTGCGCGCTTCACATTGGCCATCATACTGCGTGCATCCCCGCTTGCACTTATTGTCCCACAGTAAACTGTCGCCTACACAACTCGCGCCTAGGATCTCGGCCGCCAGTACGGCGAGGACGAGCCCTGTTGTAGTGCCAATCAGATCGAGCGAATTGAGGTGGGCCAGCGGGAGCAGGATGATGGCGATCGAGACGAGCACACGGAAGATCAGTCGCCAGTTCTTGCGGAGCCGCATGTGCGGAATTTTTTTGTGTTCGTGGCTAAAGGCAATAATGGCCATACAGAGAAGCGCGATGCCCAGCCCGCCGCAATAGTACCAGCGTAGGCCATCACTAATGTGCTCTTCCGAGCGCGGGATGAATGTCTCGTAGAGAGATTCTACAGGAGCGTCCGGGCAGTCGTGAGCGCGGACGAGGAATGCAAGAGCGGAGGCCGAGAGCACAAAGGCCATGATGAAGGGGAGGTGGATGGAGATCCAGACCATGGCTACGGAGCGTCAGTCCCGGGACCAAATTACACTTTGCAGGCAACGAGGACTTACCAGCTGGAACGGACCGCCGGATTGCATGCGTGTGCAGATTGAACGAGTCAATCTCAAAGTACAGCCAGTTGAACGTAAACGCCTGGATCAAGCCGAGCACCGCCTTCCCAAAGAACGCATTGATGCCAAACTCCTTGCTGCTCTGGTACAACAAACCAAGCACACAGGAGCCAAACACAAGTGTGACGAACGCGCCGGTACGCTCGATGCGGTGCTCAATGTTGGCGCCGGGGAAGAACTCGAAGTGCTGTCTGATCCAGTCGATGGCCTTGCGGCTGCGGAGCCACAGGTCCGGCCGGTGTGCCAGAACCATGAGCATGGAGCCAAAGGTGTCAAGGAATAGCGCAATCCAGATAAGACCCTGCCTGGCCGGCTCCTCGACGTAGATGCTGCCGATCCAAAAGGCTGCGGGAATGATATTCATGACGCCGTGGCCGATCATGCTCGAACGCACCATGGGGATGTCGTACGCATACCATAGGAGAGAGAGGCCAGTGTACAATCTCGCCGCGAGGTAAAACGCAACAAGCGGTACATAGGTATGCTTGAAGGCATCCAGGATGTTGGTCGTAAACCCCAGCAGACAGGTCAGTATGAACAACACACTGCAGCGACGCAGGATATCGTCCGAATCAAACCACGCAATCAGCAGTCCAATGTCGCTCCAAAACTTCCACCCCATGATGAACACGATACAGAAGTGCAGCAATGACTCGCCCGTCGGATGCTCGGCCGCAGCATCACCCGTCAAAGCGATGATACCGACGTACATCAAGTCGACAAACAGCTCGAAGCTCTGCACTTCCTGCTGCTCGCGGGCGCGCCACAACAGCCCCTTGTGGAAGTACTGCCGCACCACAGGCCTCTGGTACACGCGCATGGTGTTGCCCAGTTTGCGTTCAGCAGCCCAAAGATCCTTGTCGAACATTTCATCGGAGGAGTGCGTCGATGCGGCGCCGCTGGCCGGTGCCGAGTCCTTGGTGCGCAGGTGCGCCGAGTATCCGTATTTGGAGAAGTTTGCGTCGAGCTGGACGGCGTGCTCCGACACCACATGCAGTTCCTGGGAGAGGGCGTCGAGCTCGCGGATTACGCGCTCAAACTCGGCCGCGAGGTCGCCGTGCAGGGCTTTGAGCTGCTCATGGCGGTCGGCATGGTGTTGGTGCGAGTGGCGGAGGGCTTCAAGCTGCGGAGCACCAATATCAGTTACCGTCTTAGATCACAGCGACTAGAAGGTGGAAGCGCATACATGTTCGGGCGAGCCGTGAATCACCAGGTCAAAGTCGTCTTCTTTTTCGTCCCGTGTGAGCGTCTTGCGTAGGACATTGGCTTCCTCGGGCGAACTCGCAATGTGCACTTTCTTCCCGTCTGGCCGCAGCAGCTGGCGCAGACGCCGGCCGCGGTGATGGAGGTGGTGGTGATGGTGGTCGTCATGCGCATTCGTCGCTGTCGCGGGCGTCGCGACGCCTGTGGTATCTCCGCTTTCGAACTGCGTCTGGGAGGTCGTCGACGCCATGATTCCGATGCTCAAAAAATCAAATCCTTTTTGTTAAGTGTGTCGGGTCGACTCAGTCTTCGACTCCTCTCGTTCTGCACCAGCACACAACGCACAAGCTCGTAGGCAGCAAAGAGCTCAGTGCAACGCAACGCAACGCACATGCTACGGCCATGGTAGGTATTTAGCTCCCATGTACTTTACGGGGAGCTCAACGCCGAGGCCATGGATTTGCGACAATGGATCTTGGCAGGGGTGGGTGATTGGACGGGCGTCCTTGGATGCATCCCAAGAGGTCTGAATAAGCACGGTAAGCAAGTGGCGCCGCAGATTGGGATTTAGGGTCTTTGCCTTGTTACAAGTAGGCGACAGGGCTTTTCCAATGCATGCGTAATACGACGTACGGAGGAGACGAGGAGACACATTGCATTGCGGTTGGTGGATTGAAAATCGAGGCCCGTTTGGATGTAAGGCGTATGTCTGTACAGATTGATGGAATCAATGAATGTTGTTGTTTATCTTCGTGCTGTTGGGTGGTAGTTTGAGAGCAGACGCCAAGATTTCCTTGCCGAAAGCGGTCATTAATAATGCGGCGGTGCCATGCTGCTAAACCTTATCTCGCTCTGTCATAAATTCCCACATCTCCTTTGCGGCTACTATCATTTCAGCCTCAGAACCTTGCATGCACAATCATGTGTAGTGTCAACTAGCTCAAGGTGGCTGGTTCAGCAGATAACGACAACCACGACGATATAACATGCCCCGCCAAGTCAACACTTAGGGGTTCTCATGGGCGATGTCATGACTGCCACAAAGCGAGACCCCGAGGCTATTGTGAAGACGAGCTGCAGGACAAGGACGAGCACTGGACATAGTTTATCCAATCAAAACAGCATGACCGCTGCCGCTCGTATGACGGGCCGGTTGATCTCAGCCCTGCTGCCTTGCGGTCCCAGGTCAGCCAACTCAAGTCTTCGAAAATATCTACAGAATTCGCGATCTTATAAGGGATTGATCCGGTATGGGTCCACGGCCCTCTTTACTACTATACCTACATGCAACCAACTTCTTACCTGAAGAAGGTCTTCGGACGCCGATGTGGTAAAGCTTCTGCCATTGGAAGCTCCCCAGAGAGCGCAGGTAATGTCGAAACTCCTAGCGACAGCATCGTAGGTTATTCAGAAATTGCATAAGGGGAGAATCTAGGCTTGCAAGTTCTCTATGAACCAGCAGAACCGTCTAACGCTGCGGTCGACGCTATTTTCGTACATGGCTTAACGGGAAATGCCTGCAGCACCTGGTCTCATTGTGCATCAGGTGTCCATTGGCCTAGCCAGATACTCCAATATGACATAACTGACATCAGAATCATGGTTTGGGGATACGACGCTGACATCAGCAGTTTCTGGGGACATGATGGGCTGTCTTATGTACGATGCTTGTGTCAAAGTTCAAGGACCCGAATCCGCAGATTCTAACGACCTTGGAATTGAGTCCGAGGTCTTGCGTGATACCCAAGATGCATTTGGCCAGTTGCTTCGGACCAGAGAAATGCATAGGAACGGCATTCGTATCACATGTTTTTATGAAGAGAAAGCGAGTTTTGCCGTTGGTATGGTGGGTGATTCATACTGCCGAGTAGCACACACAGAACGTATGCTGAGGAGGTGGGTTTTTAGGTTGTGCGAATCGCTTCTGCGTGCCTCTTCGGATATAACTCCAACGGAATTCATGCAAATCACAGGGTATACGATTCGTCTCCTCTCCTGACCAATGGCGAATTCTCACAGATCTAGGATATGATAAAGTTCGCGAAACGGGATGATCCGGGCTACAACCGGATCATCGGCAAAATGAGAAGATGGGTTAAGCACGTCAAAAGTGAGAATATGAAACTCAGAGGAAGCACATTTCCTGCAAGCATAACACAAGGTTAGATATTACATCAGGCGTACACGGTTACAAGTTTACTTTTGATAGATGTACTATGGGCTTTATCCTTCAAAGACATGTCAAATAGAATTGGATTAATCCAGCGACCATTCGCAGGTACTTTGGACTGGATATGGTCGTGTGACGCCTACATATTTGCCCGTTGGCTCCGTAGTGGACCTGGGCTCTTCTGGATCAGCGGTAACCCAGCTCTGGAAAATCGACGATCATGAAGCACCTGCAATACGACCGTCACAGCATCACCAAAGTCTTGCAATATTACGGACATGGGCATGCAGTTGGTAATGAACCTATTACGGCGAGCTATTTCTTCGATTACCGGGCAGGCAGTCTTGAGCGTTCTATTGAGGGAATGTTCAGGTGCCTCCTACACCAAGTTCTCTCGCAAAGGCCGGCTACAACTGGCCAAGTATTTGCCAAAATGCGAAACAACGAGCAGTTTCGAGCGACATATTTACCATGGAAACCATGGCAATTTAGAGCGCACTGTTGGCCGCTCCACAGGATATCCAACCATGTCCTGTCCTGTTTTATATCGAAGCATTGGACGAGTTCGACGGTGACCATGCTGTGATAGCAAGATCCATCCACTCCTTTCATAAACGAGCAGCCCTGAATACACGCCTCTGTTGCTCGAGTAGGCCCCTTTCAGATTTTGTCTTCGAATTTCGCCTATGCCCTGTATTCCGCGTGGATGATGATGATGATGATGATGATGAATTTAATTTATCGTCCGTTTTAACTTAACGGCCTCCCTTAGGGCATTTTAGACGGGCTATACTAGGTCTTATTTTTACGTACAAAAGCCTATATAACCTCTTAATTTCTATCTATTTTTTTGTGAAGGTTACACTAACGTATAAGCCTATCCTCCTTAGTGTTGTAGGTGTATAAAATACTACCTTATTTTTTAAGGGCTCGCCTAAGTATCCTAATTAGGTAGCCTTAGTCCCACACTTACGTTCGCGGCGCCTAAGAATATTCCTAGGTAAGAAGAGGTGAATGGGGTGTGATGGCTGCTGGATTCGAACCAACGTAGGGTAGGTGTTCAGGTACACTATACCCTAATGCCAGGTGCTTGACCACTGCACCAAGCCACCTATTCCGCGTGGAAGAACATACAAAGGATGGTATCAGATTCTATGTCTCAGAGCGCTTCGAAGAAGCAAAGCCCGTCCTGGGAAACCGACACAAAACCCTCTTGCAGCCAGTCATCGACCGTGCACGAGGTGTTTTCCTCTGCATCCAGCTCGTGGTGGACAGTCTGCAACGAGGATGGCGCCGGTACGACACAGTCTCATCGCTTAAGAAACGGCTCAACGATATGCCACAGGATTTAGTGGCCCTTTATCAGCGAATCCTAGATGAACTTGATCCTGAAGAGCGAGCTGAGGTCTATCGCATGCTTAGAATTGTCGGCGCCGCTAAATGGCCTTTGACTGCTTTTCAACTCTATTGCGCCACCTATTATTCCGCAATCCATTCCGTGGGAACGCACGGGATCTTTCGTCTGACTTTCCCTGAGTTGTTTTCGTATCCCTCTCCTGACGCAATAATTGAGTGATAGAATCACCTCCATATCCTGTTCTTTGCTTCAGATACGACCGCAGGGTAGGAGAGTCCAGTTTCTTCACCAAACTGTGAATACATTTGCTGGCCGACAGCAAAGAGCAGGCTCGAATGAGGACCCACTAGCATTGGCACAACGCGGAAATACTCTTCTACTCCAGGCATGTATCTGCTATTTCGCATCACTTTTCGCTCAGAGCGACCTTTCAGCTGGAAGTTAGTTCCAAGCAAGCATGACGAATGGTCAGAGGAACGAACAGATATCTTCGAACTTGGCGCTGTCTTCCTTGACGAGGAAGATTATCTCAATGAGTACCGCAATCGCAATTGGAGCGATCCAGACGCCATGCCTACCGAGTTATGATTTTTCCGTTATGCTTTGGAGTATTGGTTCGATCACGCGTTGGATGCTGAGTCCGAAAGCAATTCAGGTAACAATCACATCATCAACATTCTTTCTGAAACTGAGTAATACCTGTGGCGACGTCTTTTCCAGATTCACAATCCAACTCGTGCAATTCGAGTACCTGTGGACAAAATGTCCCTGTGTGCAGAAGCAGGGCTCGAGCTGTACGTCGAGGCGGAGATACTAGCGTATCTGGACCGTGGAGATGGGAGGAATATCGGCGCCGGCCAAAACTTCAAAATTGATCTTAATCGCTTGCTTTTCGCTGTCGGAAAGCAAGGGAGTGTGAAGTTGGCGGACTTAATTCTCGCGGGAGGAGCTAGCCTTGCTGTGGACAAACTCGACTCCACTTCCTCTCGGCAAACAACCTGGGAAACAGGTGACTAGGTGGCAATTAGGTACGCTTCGCTATTGGGGATATGCGTCATTTGCTAGAGCTGTTTATTTTGAGCACTATCCCTTGATAAGCTACGTTGAAGGGGTTATGCTGACTCAACGATAGAGTTGCGCTCACGGAAACCTCGTTCCTTACGGTGTGGTTGCTGCAGCAGTTTCCAGTACTTGAGAGTACCGATATCAATGAGCTATGGGTGGAGAAACTCAACATTACGGCATCGAATTTGAACGGATGCAAAGTCTGACTTTAGAAACAAGAAAGGGACTAATCTCCGACTCATACGGATAGGAATTGGGCTGTTGCGGAGGCTTTGCATAAAGCGGTGGTGAATTGTTAAGAGAGGAAACCGGAGATGGCGTTGCAGTAGCAAGTTTTATACATATTGGTCGGCAAACGCATCGCGTTCGGGATCAACCCTTTAGTAACGTAGAGGGGCCCATAAGGTACGTTTAACATGTGAACTCGCACTTACTGTATGGTTCTTGTTAAGCTTATGCCAAACTCCATCAAATCACGGCGAATATGGTCGGTTTCGAGATCAGCGACGGTGGAATCATGGACCAGTTGGAGAGGACCGCAGTTTAATTCTAGGGGAATGCGAACACGGGTATGCAGGCCTGAGAAAAATTAGTACAAAGTTGGGTTACTCCCTAGCGTGTATTTGTTCCGTGGTATAAATATTAAATTGTTCCCAGTACGAACAGGGAAACTACTTCTTAGACCTAATTGATATTCTGAGCAAGATTTCCTTGCATTCTGGCAGGTAGCATTGTTTCTCCAAACCATAATACCATGAACATAGCCCAACCCAACCTGGGTAAAGACTTCCGCTTCAGCAAAGTGGCTTCCTAGATCTATGCCTTGCTTTCTTGCCTCTTGGTGAAAGTCTTCGTGTCGTCGTAGTATCATGAGGATAGGAGCACCCTGGGCGATGCAGATCAGGTCCCCTAGTCGGCTTCTACCTCCGACCACACCTAGATATCTCTTTGCTGTCAAGCAAAGGGAGCGACCATTCAGAGAGTTAGAAATTCTGGAGATTGTTGAGTCCGTTGGAGCGGGGATGGAACATATTGCGCCGTCTTCAAATCCACTGCTCTCCTTAGATAAGCATCTGAACCAAGATGAGAGAGGCACTCGAAGACAATCGAGTTCAGCTGCGACAAGTCGTTTAGTCAGTCGTAGGCTTTTATCTCAGATGGTTGTGCGCCAGAAGACGTGTCTCGCTCCGTAGAAAGGGACGTTACGCTAGATTTACACGCTCGTTCTCGCTAGGATGGCAAGGGAAGACGGCCCGATACAGTTGGGTGATATGGTGTCACTAATGCACCGGTTCCGAAAAGCGTCTACAGGAGCGCTGCTTGGGGTTTGGCAGCTATAGTCGCTCATTTGGGTGAAGGCGCACAGCTTATTGAGGATGATTAATTCGGCCTTCAGCTTGATGCTATAGACGAAGGGTTTGCATGCTGTCTCGAGTAGGAAGTTGTCGGTGTACTCGAGCGCTATCAGGCCGCTATCCAAGAGCAAGACAAGGATAAATAAAGCGACGAGGTATCTGAGGATATTCTGTCCTTCCCTGCGCTTGATGGCTAGTATCGCCTTCAGGCTATAGCAACCCTCCCACATAAATAGGCCGGAGATGATGGCTTCCTGAAGGCTGAATACCACGATTGTGATCCTTTCGAAAATATTGAAGGCCGTGATATACGGCGCTGGGTTGCCGAAATTACATAAGATGAAAAGTACAGATTCCGGGACCTGTAGGACAGAGGCATTGGTAAAAATCATGACGAGCACCCAGCGGATCTTCCTTGAATCGTGGACCACGAGATGTAGGCGCGACCATAGGACGACAGATTGCCCGGTCACCATAGTCCACCAGCCAAAAAGCGAAAAAAAAGATATGGGGATGTTTGGCGCGAATTGAAAGTAGCGTAGCATGAAGGCGATAGCATGACTCGGAATCCCAATGGCGGCGACCACCATGCTCCAGAAGTACAGGCCCCTCCATTTTTTGAACGTGGTGAATATTAAGACAAAAAGCTCGACAGTGTTGTAGAAACCAATTGCAAAGAAGCCTGACATCACGATACGCTCCGGCATCGAAAGCGACGGGGGTCCCGTCTCGCCCCCCATAGTCTTGAGGGTTGAGTTCGAGGGAAGCTCTAGCTGAGGACGTTGGCGCAAGGGTAGATGTAGGTCGAGTAGTTACTGGTCGCGACACGGTTTGACCTTATGCGCCCGGTGGTTGTTGAGAAATATCGTGCAAGCTTTAGGAGATATTGTAAACATGATGGGAGATGGGGCGTTTATAGCTTTTAGTTTTCCTAGGGTGGCTATAATCCGCTATTGGAAAGGTCTGTTGAAATTCCTTGAGGGAGTACAGCACCTAATGCGATCACGGGTAACAAGCGCATAGTTGTGTTATATCTCGTTTTGGCCCCTCCCCAAGTGGGATAACCACCTGCCTGGATTTATCAGTGCTTCTCTATAAAAGCTGGCCACCCTCGCTTCCGAGGGCCATGTAATAAAAGAAGAATGGCTTTCCTTTTGTACAGGGTGTGGACGCGTCGGGTCGTACGCGCTCGAATACGCTGTAGTATGTGTCAAACACAATGAGCTATATGCTCTAACCCCGTCTCTTCTAATTGTATTATTCGTTGCTTAGAAAAGCCCAACTACGGGGGGAGGTACAACCCGACGCGTCCACACCCTATAGTATATTTTACTAGGGCCTTGTAAAGTCAATTTTCTACGCCGGTTATCTTACTTGCATAGTTTCAGTAGTATTAGCAGTAGTGTAGCGTAGCGTAGTAGGCACGTGAAAGGGCTTATATATACTTCTAGCAGTGCTTTTTCCTCCCCCATCCACACTGTACAATAGGTAGTCGTCGACGTATACCTAAACAACTTCTTAGTCTAATTATGCTATGTATTTCAAATGGGCCCTAGCAACGCGACGATTGCCCGGGAGGTTGGTGTTGATAGGATCTAAACATGACGGGGGCATATCGGAGCCGTACTCGTATTCCCAACGACACAACCGCCTAAAGCTCTTTTAGCTAAACTTCAATATAGTCTAGACCTCGTGTATACGCATTTGCCGTAGCTCGCAGGCTAAGTATTCCTAATAGATATTAGTAAAAGCAAAGTACTAGAAATCAAAATCCGGCAGAGCGCAAATGAAGTCGGACTTAAGTGCAAGTTGATAACAACGAATCCCGCTCTCATGAACCTTGCTGGCAAAGTTTGCGTTTCCTATCTTCGGCGAAACAAGGGTAACGCGGGTAATACCCGCCCTTGGATAACGCATTTTCCACCAAAGGGCACATAAGGTAGCTAGCGATCCGCCAAGGCTGCGACCGCAAACTTCAATTCTAGGAGGTTCCTAATGAGGCTTTAATACTCCTAGCCAACGTCTGCCTACGGTTATTACATATAATTAAGAAGCCTTCATAGACGAGCACGTTCGTAAAATTACTATTCTCCTATCTGGTTTGCGTTAAACTATAGCAGATATCTGTCCAGCTATTTCTAATAAGTCCTAGCGATTAAGCTAATTCTTATAAGTAATCTATATTTATAGGTAAATCGGGCCCCCTAATAGCTATGACTACGACAGATCCCAAAGTGCACATATGTATCTAATGTAAAACCTTTCCATCTTGTGTCCAAAGATAGAGACTTTACTTAGATCTTTTAGTAGGCAATAGGTTCTTCTTGTTCGCTTACGTGGAATCTAAATAGGTAATTGTTCCTTTTAACTAACCACTTAATGCTTTCTAAAATATTATTAATTAGCTTATATAGCGATTCCGAGTACGCTATAGTGGTAGAGGCTATCTTAGCTATGGCGAAGCAATTTTACCCTTTATTATTATAAAGGAAGTCGTTGTTTAAGCGCGCTGGTTTTATAATCTAAGAGAGCGAAATATTACTATTAGAGTCTTAAAATCTAGTTCCAATAATCACTTTCTTTCCTTAAAGTAGATCTAGTATTTTAATTTTATTACTAATTGTATAAAAAAAGGCGAATACTAGCTACTTATCCTTAGCGGTTATAAGTCATACCCTATCGCTTTAGTTTATTACCTATTATAAGTAAGAGAGGATTATTATTCTCCGCCTACCTTAACTACGGTTTGGGCTTGGGTTTGGTTTGGATTGGGGTTAGGGTTGAAACTCAACTTTTTTT
>KZ805394.1:12185-145406 GCA_003073855.1 Periconia macrospinosa
TTTTTTTTTGGTTTAGGGTTAGTTGAACGGATGCAAACTCCGACTTCAGAAAGAACAAAAGGGACTAATTTCCGACTGATATCCAATTTCTAGAGTGTTTATGTTATTGGGATATTATCGACATGACGGAAGCACGTCATTTGGAGTACGGCGATCGGACTGTGGAATGTACAAAACTACGGGACATCAGGCTGTTTGTATCATCTTCACTCAACATATACCACTTTTCAACAATATTTGTACACCAATGTCAACATTATTACCATTATTACTCGACTCTATTCGTTGCAAACACCGTGTTACCCTCACTCGCCCTTTAATATCAAGTCGGCGGTCTTCTCCGCCAAAGCATAAACTGTACTCATAGGATGTCCGGGTGGCAGAAACGGCACCGCGCTGAGATCAACAATCCTTAACTTTTCAACTCCAAAAACGAGTCCCTTGGAGTCTACAACCGCCATCTCATCCCCGGATTTCCCCATCTTACATGTACAGCTCACATGGCTGATGGTTCGTGCTCCACCCTGTATGTACGCCCATATCTGCTCGTCCGTCGTCACGTTGGTACCGGGTACGGCTTCGGGCCCAACAACTACGGGGCTGAGGACGGGGTTGTTTAGGATCTCGCGCGCGCGTCGGAAACCGGCAATCATGATATCTTTGTCGCGAGGGTCGGTGAGGAAGTTTACTGTCATGAGTGGGTGATCAAACACTGAAGACGAAGCAATGGTGACATTTCCGCGCGAGAATGTGTTCACAAGGACCACGGAGAGACCGGCGTAGTCGCCATTGTCGGGCGGAGTGCCTGGGTAGGTGCTCGACACCAGGTATTCGAGTTCGGGCCAGTCAGCTGGAGTCTTTGCGAGAGCGGCCGCGGTGTTGTTGGAGACAAGATTCAAAGGAACCTTCTCCCATGCAACGAGTTCTCCGCCTGTGCTTACTAGGGGCCCAGTAGCATTCGCGTTGTACGATTCAATGGCTGCTTGCATCTTGGCAGCGGTGTTCAGGACCGTCGAGCTGGGCGGAGTGACTTTTCGCATCACAGAAATAGTAGGGTGGTCTTCGATGCCTTGACCTACTCCGGGAGCGTCGACGAGGACAGGGATGTTGAACTTTTGGAGGGTAGCAGCAGGGCCGATGCCGCTCACCATGAGAAGTTGCGGGCTGTGAACGGCACCTGCACTGAGAATGACCTCTTTCCTTGCGGAGATTTGGAACTTCTGACCAAGAGTGTCACACGCCACGCCAACGGCTGTGGTGCCATTGAACACGATCTTTGTGGCCATTGTTGTGTGGTGCACTATCAGATTTCCTCTCTTCAATGCCGGTCGTAGGTAAGCTGTTTCCGAAGAAGCACGAACCATAGTATCTGGCTCTACAGCCCGCAGGTTCCAGCTCGTGCCAATCAAGTCTCCGTCGATGAAGGAGGGTATCCTCTTCATGCCGACCGCCTCCGTGGCCTTCATAAACCAGGTCGTAATAGCAAGCGGCCAGTTTGTATAGCTGATTGGCACTGGCCCATCCTTTGATCGTGCACCCGCGGGATCCTCATCTGGTGTCGAGTTCGCGAAGCGTTTACTCATGTCGGCCTGATAGAAAGTCGTACTTTTGTCAAAGTACGGACTCCAGTTCTCCCATTCGTATGAGGAATCCCCAACATCGTCTGCCCACTTCTTGTACGATCCTTTGGTGGCGCGATGATATACCATGTGGTTCCTTGCAGTACTTCCTCCTAGCGTACGACCTCGTGTGTAGTGTATCTGGCGTCCACCGATCCCCATTTCAGGCTCTGTCATGAGCATCCAATCGACTAATGGGTTGGCGTCGGCCAAGCCATTTCCCGATCCTGTCCAGGTAAACCTCGGGATAAACGAGATGTTGCTGTTGGAAATCTCGTAGAAAGAACCGGCCTCAATGACGCCAATGGAGTATTGACCAGAGGCCGAGAGACGATTGGCAAGTGTGAGACCAGCGGCTCCACCACCAACTATGACATAATCGTAGGTTGTGTTGAAGGGGGTGCCGAACGAAGACCCAAGAAGATGTTGACCCGATATTGAGTCTGGTGGCGTCGCAAGAATGGTTCCATAGAATAAGTTCGCGTGGACGATCAGCCACAGGGCTTTCCGCATGAAGCTGTGCATTATGACCACAATTGATGCTCCGGAGGATCTTTACGCGGTAAAGAGAGTACTTCGACCAGCAAAAAATTGGCCATCGCGTCCAGCTATAAAGCTCTAGAACGCGTCGAGCTGCCCCTCCCAAGCTCATTTGCCCGGCATATTTCGGGACAGTCTATGCCATCTCCAGTTGTAGGGCCGAAAGATCCATGCTTACTCATATTTATCCGACGAAACAGGATGGCCCTGAGCTTGGCATCGTGCCGCTGCTTCGGTAGGGAAACGAAGACAGTTGGTGCGAGGGACAAAGCCCTGGAGATCAAAGTCGAGGGTTGTACGTTGCATCTAGGGCGCTGCTACTCGAGTAGCCACAAGGACACCGGGATGCTTGATCGTGATACAGAGGGGCACTGTATGGGCGGGGTTTCGCGTCATGTGCAAGATTCGACGTATACAATATAAAGCAGAACAATGGGAGTTGAAAACAGAATCTAAAGTGTACAGTTAGAGCAAAAGGGCGAGTAATAAGTCGGAGAGGCTGAATTCACATGCTAGCATGGTCCAATCACGTGCCATTCGATGACTCAGTGGTCTGGATAAAGTTCAGCTATTCTCTCAGTATCCCAGTATTCACTTCCAACCCATGCTCACCTCATTTCAACCTCGTTACTTCAGGGCCTTTCCATTAATAGAATCCATTGGTTACATTGTCCACGTCGCCCAATTTTATCACCAAACCTACCTATGTATGTAGTCTCTGGTGGAGTTCGAAAAATTGGATAATTGATTCAAATACAAAAGGAGGCGAGAAAATATACCCGAGGTGACAAAGCAGCCGAAATGAGTTCCAACCTGGACAAGAATCAGAGGTCACGTGACCCGACCTCTGACGGTCCCCTCCTCGCGCTCAGGAAATCTCATGTCCGTCCCTACAACCCATCTGACACACCGACGCTTGCACAAGTTGCAAACAACCCTTCCATCCCTCGGTTCCTACGCAATATCTTCCCCTCACCATATACGCTCTCCGACGCTGAATGCTGGATTCAACACTGTTCCACTCTCAACCCTTTGACGCAATTCGCCCTCACGGAGCCGACCACCAATGTCGTAATCGGAGGCATCGGTCTAACGCAACAAGAAGACGTGCATTCTCGGAGCTGGGAGTTGGGATATTGGTTGGGAGAGGAGTTTTGGGGTCGTGGCATTATGGCAGAGGCTGCTAGAGCGATAGTGGATTGGGGGTTTCAAAATTTAGTGTGTGAAAGAATATTTGCAGGATTATTTTCGGAGAATAAGGCAAGCGAGCGGGTTATAAAAAAGGCAGGGTTTACGTATGAAGGTCGGCTACGGTGTGCGGTGTGGAAATATGGGCGGAGTATGGATGTGCTAATGTATAGTATTGTACGGCAGGATTGGGAATGCGAGAGGGATAAGGAGACAGAGGAAGCCATGGGGAGAATGGAGAGCTAGATAGACTCTGAACCTCTATCTTTAATAAGATAACTATAACGGTGGACGTGTCAGGTTCAGGGTTACAATGATAGGCTGGAATCTGGATGATGAGCCACTACGCATTAACCGGGAGACATAATGTTTACAATAACCTCTTATAGAGATATATGCCTTGTAACGCGTAAGATATCTTATACTACATATTTAGTTGATAGGCAAAAAGTAATCGTACATGTCCCAGAGGGGGCAATGTGTCCTTACTGCCTCAAGAAACAGTAATGCTCGCCGACCCACTACCCGAAAATGCCTCAACCGCCATAACCATATAGTTGAAGTCTTTATTCCCAAACCCGCTCTTCGCCCACGCCTCAAAATGCTTGCCCGTATCAATCGAACCAGAAGTGCGCTTTTGCGATCGGACCGACCAATACTGCGTGAACGTGCTAGTCCCGGTAATCGACGGCTGATTGACACGCTCGCTCGTGCATATGGTATAACTTCCACCATCTGCCTCGAGTGTGCCGAACTTCTTCGCGGGCGCAGAGCACGGGTCAAAGCTGCCGTACGACTCGACGACGTAGTACTCGGCCTGCGGGGAGTTGGTCCAGCCGTACAGCGCAAGGTACGAGCCCGACCCGGACGCGCTGTAGTCACCGGCGAAGGTGACGGTGCGCGCAGACCCGGTTTTCCATCCGAGGCCGACAACGACGTCGGTGTTGCCGTTCCATTTCGCAGAGAACTTGCCGGTGGCCAGGTCGCCTTCGAATCCGGCGGCTTGCCCGTTGTAATTTTGCTTGTAATCGAGGGAGCCACCACCGCTGCTGCCGCCGCCGCTTGTCGAGTTCCCACCAAGAGTAGGGGAGGTCGCGGGAGCTCCAGTCGCAGGTTGTCCAGTTGTTGGCTGGCCTGTTGTGGGCTGGCCTGAGGGTTGTCCCGCTGAAGGTTGTCCCGTTGAAGGTTGTCCCGTTGAAGGTTGTCCCGTTGAAGGTTGTCCCGTTGAAGGTTGTCCACTTTGCTGACCTCCACCAGGCTGACCAAACTGTTGACCTCCGCCCTGTTGACCTCCGCCCTGTTGGCCTCCATTAGGCTGACCAAACTGTTGTCCGCCGCCCTGTTGACCGCCTCCCTGTTGACCGCCTCCCTGTTGACCGCCTCCCTGTTGACCGCCTCCCTGTTGACCGCTTCCCTGCTGACCTCCGCCTTGTTGGCCTCCGCCTTGTTGGCCTCCGCCCTGTTGGCCTCCACCGGGCTGGCCAAATTGCTGACCTCCTCCCTGCTGACCTCCGCCAAAGAACTGGCGCCGCTCAACAGCAAGAACCTCCGCAGGCTCAGAGAGGGGAGCCGCAAGGATGCCAGAGGCAGCCACGAAGCTGACAACACAGTTGGAGAACTTCATAATGAAGGATGAACGAAAGAGAATAAGAAGAAGAACTTGAGTGGAGATGTGAACGAATGTAAAAGAATGATAGTTGACAATGAGAGACTAGCTCGCTCTTTTCGAAGAAGATGGTAAAGAATTGAACTGATGGTAGTGGTGGAAAAGATCTCAATTCGGGTGCATGGTAGGGTGTTTTTATATGCATTTTTCTTCTTCTTTTCCTTGCCGGCACATTCAAACTTGTCAGGCAATAGACGGTAGGTGGAGATGAATAACGGGCTGGACAAAGCTATGGTTGGGATTTGGTGAAATATCGCATGTAAATGAAACAACACAAAAGCCAAGTGGACCGACCCTTGCGGGACAATCGCGATCAGTGATTCGTCGCGTCGTGAAACAGAGAGCATGGAAGTTTGCCTCCATAGGCGCCACCGTTAAAACGCGATGACCGGCACAATGCGGGAAATCCGGCTAATGTTTCTTTGATGAGGAAGCACTACGCGGTGGTGTACCGAGCTCTGGGGAGCCAATGCGTAGGTGTCGATGTTTGCGGCTGCCTTGCGCTCATTGCTGTCATGTTTTATGGTATATGGTTATTATACCTTTACCGCAACACGCATCCCTGCGCATGAACTTGAAACAGAGCGCATAACCGCTATGCGTCTGACAAATATTGCTACCGCTTGTCAGATGTCACCAATCAAGGAAAAAATGGCGTTTTGGTGGGTTGAATCTGTGGGGAGATCATTTGGGCGCTTTATTTCCCATACCGCAGATTGATTAAAGAGGTTGGCTAGCTGAAACAACCCCATAAGGGTACCACAATATCGACCCTCCCAAGCACGGCCCGATTTTGCAAATCATCCCAAGCGTGCAATTGTCTTCAAACATTCCCGTATTAACGATCCAGAAAATCGCTCTTCGGCAGTTGTGCTGCTTGAAGCTTCTACTTGAATTTTGCTTTTTGTACAAAGTGGAGCCGTTAGTAGATAGTATGGCGTAGGGAAATATTAATATTGACAATTTCGCCTTGGGCTCACTTATCTCCTCTCCTTGCCTCACTATAACAACCACAGGGACGTATCGATGTAATGATGAATTGCATGCTATGCTGACCCACTCGCCGTGCGTACTGGTCTTCAGAATCATTAAACCTAGATCTCCCATCTCCGTTTACACTTCTTTCTCAAAAACAAGCTATCATACAGACATTATGAAGCTTTCTTTCCGTACCTTTCACCTCAACTCCTTGCTCAGCTTTATGTTACCTTAGGCCATGATGCACATTGCGCTTCTTGTTTGCTAGACTCGTCACCTGACCTTACTGTGTTTGCTCACTGAGTGCCCTGCGTTTGCACGCAGGGCAGGGCATATATACGTGCACTTACCCCTCTGATCATCCATCTAGCGGTATTGCCAACTAACTTAAGCTACCTCGAACCCACAGCACTGCAATAATTGCTTCAATATTGTTCTGCTTGACCATGTATACGATTTTTTCGTGACCGAAAATGGCAATTCTCGTTCTGTAGTCTCTGCTTGCGTTTGTACCCATTTTTCTCTTGCTATATGAAACCAAGCGGCGAGCCGTCATATGGATAAGGTATGGGCGAATAGCTTGTCCAACGGTTTCGTTAAGTTTTATCGCCAAATTTTAGTCGCCAAGTAGCCGTTATGATGACTACGGATGGAAGCCTTACAGCTGGCGGTCTTTTTTGGGTACGTGCTAGCTTTCCGTTATTACCAAAGTGGCTGGAGGCGGCTATATACAGCCGAGCCTAAAGGATCCGGTAATGTACACACATGCCCGTTTCAATGGGTTGACGTGCTTTCCTAGCTGAGTGAATTTCTCAAACCCCACACAGAACAGACCACAGGTTCCACATTAGATTCCGAACCATCACCACTCGTACAGGTCTCAAACAAGTCGTCAACTATTCATTAACCTCGCCCTTCCGGATATGCTTTTTCTTCTTTCATTGTTCACAGGCATATATCCATAGAATTAATGGCCAGTGTGTTTTCTGTCTAACTGCCCTCCGCGTGGTCTCATGAGGACGTCGTTAGTTACCTTTGCGAGCGACGGTATCATCAATTCCCGTTCATGTCCTTTTTTGGATTTTCCCAATGCAGCAGAATTGAACAAATGCAAGGTTGGGACATATTTGCGTTCTTTTTCGAAGTTGATTTGCAAATCCCCTCGTACTGGAAGGCCAATATATCTTATAAAGTCATGCGGAAACGCTCTAACCTTTCCTGGAATGAGTTGTTAAAACGGAAGGCTATCTAGAGACAGCGAAACCTTTCCGTTGTTCGATGCCAACCACGCTTCGGAACTATTAGACGAACGATATCAATGCCACTAGGGTTTAGGGACCACACGACTTAAGCAATACGTAAATACCAAACTACAGTGCTGCTGCAGAAGTCCCCGATCGAGGTCTAGCGTTCTATCTTATGAGAAAAATGAACAGCAATTCATCATCTATTTTACTGCATACTAGGGTTCTAGAAGATCCAACTCAAAGCACAGCAAGAAACGTTTGCACATGTAAGGTTTCCAACTACTATTTAGAAACACCATAGGACAAGGCGCAGGAACTACTCTCAATTTTTAAAAGGGTGTGTTTTCTAACGGTTAACAGGTCATAAAGAATAAGACGGGATAAAGACTTCCAATAGGAGTGCCATCATGTATCATCACACAAATTCAACTCAACCAGAAATAACCAAAATGTTTGCACGAATCATCAACTTCATCCGACAACTTCCTGCCCTTTGGGCATCCACCAACCCGAACAATCCATTCTCTTCACCCAACTCACCTAATCCGCGACTTCCCAGGGCTTATCAAAACTCCCCATGGACGCGCACCCAGCGTCTATTCAACGTCGTGGCTCTCAACATTCCGGATAAAGATCGACAAATGTTCGTGGCTGTAAACGAGGCAGTCCGTGAATATATGTATCAACCACGCTACGACCCCAGCCACGATTATGAACACATCCAGCGCGTTGTAAACAACGCACACCAGCTATATATTGCCGAAAAGAAACGCAACTCGCGTCTTATCACTCCAGGTTTTGACATAGTCGCCATGTACCTCGGCGCGATGTGCCACGACATTGGCAAAAGTAAATACTTGGAGGCAGGTAAGACACAGGAGCAAGTGGTTGAAGAGCTCATTATGCAATGCGGAGCAACTTCTGAACTGGCTAGGAAGGTTGCATTAATCCCCGTGAATGTCTCTTTCACGCCGCAGTATACATCCGACGAACCCTCGCGCATCTTTGATTTTATCAAAGCCCACCCTGAACATGCATTTGTTCAGGATGCGGACCGCCTAGATGGTCTCGGTGCCATTGGCCAGGGTCTTTCCTTCGTGTTTGGAGGTGCTAATGCTCGCCGTCGCCAGCAAACCGCGCACGTGGGCGTAATTTTGCACTGGGAGCGGTTCCAGGACTACCTCCCACTCATGAAGACGACCGTGGGTAGGGAAGAGGCGGAGAGGCGGTGGCAGGAAATGCACCGGTATAGGACGGAGTGGAACCGGGAGAGCAACGTCAACGCAGTGTTGTGAGAGACGCTACCGTGGTTGTTTCATATATCCGTGTACATAGCTTCTTGAATCCTATGGCATTTCTGCCCTCTACATATACATACTAGCAATTAATCATCAGCGAACGCCCACTTTTTTAAGTTCAACGTGACTGTGCAACAGACAGTTGTCTCGCGCCTCACCCTTACCTACGCTATTCCGTGACTAAAATTTCTTCTTCATTAAACCTTTGTGACAATTATTAGGCGTTGATAGCTTTTCATATTTGACTAGACAATAAAGAAGTGTACTTAATTGATGAGCAACGCTGTTGGAGTTCGAATAATATTTAGACTTTCCTAATTCATACTGCCATACCATTGTCCATGGCACATCCTTTACTCGAAATGACATAACATCGGAACGGATTCTGAGCCAGAAATCTCGCCCTAGCGGACGCCAATGCCTAAAGCAAACTTTTCTCTCCCGCGATGGTAGGGCAGTGGTGGGCAAAACTAAATGTTGAAATCGTCCTCAAGATGAAGCCTGGGCATATCGAATAGAAGATGAGTTCCACGGCGGTAAAGTCAGCCAGCCCCATTCACAACCTTTAGCTTGATGTACGTATCTTGCTGGACCGGGATTCGGGTATGGCGCGCATTGAGGATAGCGTCATATTCTTATAAAGCAGCTGCAAGCGTTAATGTAAGCTTTTTGGGCCTGCGATGCGTAGGATCTAAGCTTGCAGCGCGGTAGGCGTCGTTCCCGTGTCTTCTAGCGATATGTTCACTTAGATGTAAGGGTGCAACAGAAAAACCACACGGTTTGCATATTAGAACTCTAAAGTAGGAATAGAAGCTGAAAAGTTTTATAAGGAAGGCAGGAGCTCACAGCAATCATAGAGTAGTAGAATAAATAAAGTGTTCCTGCAGACGCTAATCTGGAGAACGCGTCGCTAACGTGGCGGGGGCTTTAGCTAAAAGCGGATGAATACCCCTGTTCATCCTATTTTTAAGGCTGATGCTATTGAATTATAGGTTAGAGATAAATATATCTTCATTGGGGTAAAACTGCACTCAGACCTCAGTGCCGTTGCCGCTCTGGGGTAGTAAATAAATGCCATCGAGTTTAAACCAATTGGGGATTGTAAGTAGGGCCTAATATTATAATATACACTCAATTTCCTAGTATTCAACCCCCTTGTTTTAAAATAAGTAAAGTTGATTACCAGCGGTATCAACACAGTAAGAAAAACACAAATACGTCGTCGGCGGGGACGCACACACAGGCAACTGAGTGCTCACGTGACAATTTCCTTCCATATCTCACCCTACACCTCCTCCACCTCGTCTAACCACCCCCTAACCTCCAAGGGTTTTAACGCACCCACCCGACGCACCCAGAGCAGCAGCCACCGGCTTCGCCGCGCACGAAACAAAAGCTAGAACAATCGGTGTATAAAATATCGCGGCTGCAGGTCCCGCCGCAGGCGTAACTCCTTTGATCGACGTAAACGCTGTTGATGCGCATTGCGAAACTGCACCAGTGGCTACCGTAGCTGCTGCAGCAACGCACAACACGCACGGAGTAGAATCAATGCATCCTTTCTCCCGTTTGTCATCCGCTTCGTTCGCCGTGACCTGAGTCAAATAACCGTCCTCCAAACTCTGGATATGTGCATTCGCTTGAGCCGCAGTCGTGTCCGATCGTTTCGCAAGTCCTCCTCCACTCACGAGCGCATCATGCAGCACAGAGAACATCCGATCTTTCTTGGCAGCTTCCCATCCCGCCAGCACTTCGGGAGGCTGGTCCAGGAAAACAGCCCATTCAGTGGTGTTAACCGTCGTAAAATCCGTCGTATTCATCAGTTGTCCAACGGCCTCGGTCCTGACACCAGGGAGTTCGGGAATCGACCATAGCGCAAGGTGGCTAGCAGCAGCTACCTGAGCGCCAGCAGTAGCAACTTGAGCGCTAACCCCCAAAAGTATCAACGATCCAGAGAAACGCATGGTAATAGAGGAGAATTCGTAGATGAGAAGTTATTTCCAAACTTAGGTAGGAACGAAGGTGTCTGTTGCTATGTAGGCAATGACATTTTTGAAGGAGAAACATGGTAGTTTATATGTGATATCTCTATCGTTCAGTCGTATAAGCTAGGCTGTCCAAATGCCACTTAGCAATTATCGAGTCGTGCCCCTGCTCATACGCTTATTACAATTCAGATGTATCGCTAACCATTTCTATGATGTACGACCGAAAAAGGACTTGAAGCTACTTAGATGTTGCAAGAATGAGGCCACTTCTCACACGACTCTCCGCTAGACTACCGTAGACCTAGGCAGATTCTTCTCTGTAGCTATTTCTTGTTATCGGCCAGACTGTGTAGACGGCGAAATTTTGCTAGCAGCCGTGTTATTGACATTTCCAAAGTACGGATAATTTTGTTTTCGTAGTGCATATTTTTTATCTGCGGCTTTTTTTTATTATCGGCCGGACTCTGTGTACGGCGATATTTTACTTGCGGGACTCAGGGTAAATTTTAAGGCTATCGTTAGTTCAAAGCTTGTATAAGCTTGTATAGGACCTAAGCCTGATTCGCTCGCTAGTTTATTAGTCGCTACTAATTTCCCGCGCTATTTACGCAAGCGCGCGAGTATTGAAGAATATCCAACTATATTGACCGAGTGTATCTCAGCTAGTGTAAGGGACTAGGCTAAAGAAGCGGTGTCAACGCTCAAGGAACTGTACTAGGCAATACCAGGTAAGGAGATTGTATTGGAGGGAAAATGAAGCCCTAGGCTACGTAGTTACCTCTTACAGGGGCAATCAGGCCGTACGGAAAGGGGAAACGTAACAGCTCGCGCACGGGTGTAAGAGGGTAAACGGCTCTAGCCCATTCTAGGTAACAGTCTTACGTATTCGTCTCGTGATATTAATTTTTAACTATCCTTATACCGTTAGCTATGTCTGCGTAAAGGGCCGTAGGAATAAAATGCCTCGGAAGTCACGGGTGCAGGAAAGATAGTAGACTATGTAGAAATAACAAATGCAGAAAATGTTG
The DNA here is from genome assembly GCA_003073855.1 of Periconia macrospinosa. Taxonomy (NCBI): domain Eukaryota; kingdom Fungi; phylum Ascomycota; class Dothideomycetes; order Pleosporales; family Periconiaceae; genus Periconia; species Periconia macrospinosa. The sequence continues at coordinate 23,738 of KZ805394.1, forward strand.
GTAGTGGAGATATGGAGGTGGAAAAGTATAAAGGTAGGTATAGCACATAGGGTATGATTCAGCTTCTTTATCAGCTTCTTTATATCACTTGCTACACTCCTGCTCTTCTTACCCTATCAGCTCTCTACTTGAAGATCTGATTACTACTTCTCCTCTACTACTTCTCTATTTACCCGTTGACCAACACATTACGCATCCAAATACCCATCTCAACTACATCATTACAAGTAAGATTCCACCTTCCATCAACGAAATACTTACAAACGTAATCTAGACATGCAACCAATTACCTACCTTGCCGCCATCCTTGGCCTTGCGACGGCTACTATTGCCAGTCCTGTCGAGGGCTCTTCCGCGATTCAAGCAAGGACCCTTGTCGATGCGACTCTCACTTGCGGCACTGGAATCACAACCCCAAACAATGGAGCAAAACTTTATACCCTTCTTTGTATCCAGAGTTTTGGTTGCCAGCACTCCATTGCTCCTCAGCAGGTTGACAATGAGTATGTTGGAAGCTGCCTTAACTGCCCCAAAGGAAACTCCGAAAGTAAGATTGGCGACTGCGTTTACATCGAGAATTGATTGGGTCCATGTCGGAGAAGACCAATCAACAAACCACCAGCAATCGCCATGAGGGCAAACCATCAGCCCATATTATGCCCTCCTTCGCCGCTCTTTCTTCTTCGTCCACACACACCACCTCATTACACATTCGCCTATAGCCAAAATTACCGGATTTTTTCAAAATACCTGCCTACCTACAGTCCCTGTTTTTAGTAGACTTCTATGGGTTTTTGATTTTTTTGGAACTTCTGGATTTTTGGATTTCTGATAGATTTTTTGTATTTAGATTCTGGTCGGCCCTAGTTATCTGGCAATGGGCGAAAGAAATCGTCCTTTCAGTCACCTTCGGTGACATCCTATTAGCCAGAGAACTAGGGTTGTTCGCGCCCAACACCGCAATGAAATATTACTACCCTTATTCTTCTGCGATAAGGTGATGACATGGATCGTAGTAGCAGCCTATAGTCGCAAATGAAGTCACGACTTGGTAGATACAAGGAATCTAACCACTCAGCTCGTGAGATAGAGTTGTTAAATATAGCAGTCAACTCTATTCTATTACCACACTTGATATTTTATAAGTTCTGCAAATTCTAGAAATTAGCTGTTGCCGAAGCGACTTTCCATATGATGCAAGTATAATTATTTGTTGTTGGATGGAACGACTCGTAGTTCCGAATAACATCAGGCTTGCTGATCTCCGTGTTGGTAACACAACACCATGCTATTAGCTTATATCAGTCTTCTGGCATAATGAATTCATTAGAACCAGTACACTCACTCTTTGCACGATGTGACAGATGAATCCTTAAACGGGGCATTCCTGGGCTTCGACTTTGCATCAAAAACTTCCTTGACCTTGTTCTATAACATCTCTATATGATAAAAGGCTGAGCCTTTCACACCCTACACCATTCGTCTAAATTTACCTTCAGACGGCTTCTTGCTAAAGAATTCCTCGCCGCTCTAGTTGCAGGATCGCTTATGCGCAACCTTTTCATCAGATCAACCACTAGGCTTCCACCACCCCATGTGCAACAAGCAACAACTCTGTCCTCCCTTTCTGCGCCCACCCCGGCCCTCTCAAATAGATTCTTATTAGCCACAGTAACATCGTGAAGTGCAGTGATTGAGGAAACGCTTGCAATAGACAACGTGATAAAGGAAAACTATAACAGAGCTAAACCCACTTGCGATGTTCGTATGGGATACTTCTACATGGCCATGATACGCCGATCATTTATTAGACTGTGTGGCTGAATAATGGAATCCGACCGTCGTCCAGGGAGATCTCGTCATAAGACGGTCTGCATTACAAAGGGTACATTAATTAGAATGCTACGAAACATCACCTAGCCAGGTGAGTAGAGAAAGGACTGTGCTATTGAGCAAATGGATTTTCACAAATAACAAGCGGGTCTTCACGCCTCAACGCGCTTCCAGACAGGATTGGAAGTTGTTTAAGCCAGCAACACGACAGCGAAATCTCGCGGTTTATTTATGCTTACACGTTGAATCATCAGCTTAATGCAGGTATTGTGTTTACGCATGTACACGGCCAATATAAACACAAGATTTATCTTCACGAGGACGATGCTATACAATGGAAGGCAGTGCCATATTTGAGTCCATTTGACAATTCATCGGAATGTTCCCAGGTAATCTTGATAGTGAATGGTACCGAAGTAGTCCGTCAGAATGGTATCCAATTAGGACAGCTACCTAACCCTAACTCTACCCCTGAAATGGTACCGCTGCTCGGATCTTCTCTCGATCAGGCCCGGTTACGAGTCGAGGCTGGGGTTCAACCTCAGAAATCCGTAAAACAGAAATTGATATCAACAGTAAGAGGGGCCTTCACCCAATGTCCTCCATCTTTCTTCCCAAGGCACTGGTTGATAATGTTCGCTAAATTCAATTATTAGGATTTATCCTTCCTACTAAAGAATATGGCTACGTCGACTTACCGGTAACATCCCAGCATTGCTGCTGGTTTGAAAAAGATCCCGAACGCTCAATCTTCACCCCATAGCCATTGGTGTCTTTTAATACGTATCTCGTGGCCGTCGCCCAAAAATTGTTACAGTACGCCTCACGGGCCGACCACTGTGCGTTTTTTGAGCCGCAAGTTCTGGAACCGCCAGAGCGGTCACATTCGGCTGCAATAGCTGCGCTAGAGATAGCAAGTGCAAGGGCCGGAAGAGTAAACTTCATAATGTCTTCTTTTGGAGGAGGGGGGTGGATTCAAAAAGACTGACACTGGGGTAAATAAAGGTTATAAGTTTGTCACTGCTCATTTGTTGAGGATGGCTGGCATGATTGGGGAGGAAGGCGAGAAAGAGGTGTTTTTATACCTGGAACTCTCTCGACGTCTTCGTTTGGGAAGCGCCCTCGGTGTATGAATTTCGCCGCCTACTCTCACATAACTTTGAAATTAACCCTGTGGCCCATAACAACGCGCATTCTGTTGGTAGCCAAGATATACAAATGGTCTAGGACCGCAGCTACACCTTATCTTCATTGGGTTCCTAACCTATTTTGGGTCCTGTTAGCTTACTCTTGCATGATGACAGTTACATGATAGCTGTAAGCAGTGCTAAAGAGCTATCATTTTCCTACTTATTCTCTAGAGTTACATGGGCAATTGCACTCTGCCCTTATCCCGTTTTCTCGGCGGCTGATTTGCTTACTTGGATCGTAGGCCCTTGTGACTTGCGCTAGCCCTATCTATTTAATCAGGCGCGCATTGATGGCGTCACCCAGCGAAGACAAGCTTTTAACCGGCCATCTATCTATTAGCAATCAAAGGGCAAAGCACGGAGCATAAGACTAAATAAAGCCAGCGTTCACACCTCTATAGCGTTTCTAGATGCTATTTAAAGTTTATTTAGTCACCTACCAGCCACGGTGTTTCCTTTAATTTTTTTAGCAAACAAATCCGGCAAAGCACTCTGCTAGAATATTCCGAAGCTCCCAACATCTACTAATATGGGCTAGCTGTGCGACTCCAAGTGTTGACGAAAATTACCACAGCCTAGTAGAGGCATGGGGGGAAACTGGACAATTTTTTCTGTGAGTACGCCCAGGAGGTACTAGTCGGTGCCATAGATTTGGCATTAGGATGGCGAGAATCAGAAAGTGGCCGCGAGCGTAACAGCATGGAATTCATTACTATAACTGTTGGTGGCTAAATATCAAAGACGTCTCTATGGAAAAACGCCCTTACTTTTTCCCTTTCTCCATTTATTAAAAAAGCTACTCTTTTTCTTTTCTGCTGTTGGCACGTCTACTCTTTCAAAACTTGTTGCTCCCGAATCCGTTGTTAATTTAGTCTGGCCACTCCCGTTCATGGGCGATAAGATAATTTGCGGCACTCCATCGAATTCCTGTGAGTGTCTATGCGAAGGGGTGTTTGAACGGTTCGTAGGGCTTGGAGCTTGTCTTGCTGTCTTAAATATCCCGCCTGGCGCATCCATTAGTCGATCACCCCTAGCTCTTGCTTGCTCGGCGGCAAACATGCGTGGAATGTCATCAAGAGCAATGGAGTATTGTGTGGAGGCTTCCGGGTTTGTTGTCCAATCGGGATTCTGTGTATTGTGGCTCGGGGCTGGTCTGTGTGTAACTATCTCTTGGGAGGAGGATGCTGGGTTGTTCGAAGAATCGCCTGATGCAGGGAATTCCCACTGCGATATGCCGGTCACAAGGTTCATGAATAGATACTTTCCAGCCCTGTGATTTGCTTAGTGATGATCGAATGCAGCCTTGTAGCCTTCAACGCAGGCAGGGACTTACGGTGACGACCAATAGGCTTTCCAACCCTGTGGGCAAGATGGTGTGGAGGGAATGCCGTTGCTGTTTGCACTCCCTTCGTGCACGTTTTCTTGTTCGGAATTTTCTGAGGACGCTTCCGCGAGGATCAGAAGTGCTATAATGGAAGATTAGTCGGTGCTTCTACTTGTAGATGTTCGAATAATAGTTACATACGAGGATTTGGTTCAGGCCTGAGGGTGGCCGTAACGCGAGCCCAAGTGATGTATAGCAGGTGCGTGAAGACGAGCGACTTAGAATGCAGAATGACAAACTTCTGCCCGAAATTCTGAGTGATGAAGGCCATCATACTACCATAACTGCAACGAGAACATTCTACGAAGGACTTCCCCCCGTCGGCGTACACGAGCTTCGGAGGACCGTTGCACGAGGGACAATTGATACAATCAACGTGATATGTATAGGCGTGAGTCCAATAGCAGCCTTGACCGGGGTTGTCGTCGATAGTCGTTCCGCATAGAGCGCAAAGGTCGGCTGTGCCGCTGAAGTAGTCGTTGTTTTGAAACCTTTGTTGCAAGTCTAACTGCATGCCCGTCCCCGTGATCTTTTCCACGTTGGTGAGAAAACTAGGTATAAGAGACCCCTTATTGTGAGGGTCCAAAGATATCGCCGCTTTGAGACCAATTCGAATAAGGAGTTTCATATAGTGGGCGAGTCCAGTAATGAGGGATAAGAGCTCTTCCGTGAGCTCTGGGCGCGTGTCGCAGACCGATGCCACAAATTTGAAAAACGCTGCCAGCTTCTTGCATAATAGCTTCTGCTTGAGTGTCATGGGTGTTCCTAAGCAGGGATCAACTCATTAAGCCTTCATTTAATGGCCCTGGGCTTACCCGTTTCTTCTTTAGCCTGCTTCAACCTGTCAAGTTGGTCTAGCGCTATGAAATACCCCTCGATTTTGAAAATAAAGTAGACCGATGCCAACAGAGCCTGAGAGAGATTGGAGTTCATAGTATTCTGGTACATATCCAATATAGAGGTAGCGCAGCTCTCTTCGAATGTTGACAGCACTGACCAGATTTTAGCCATGAGCTCCTCGGTCCGATTCATGGATGTTTCAACAAGGTCCTGGGGCACTTCCAACCCATTTTGCTTGGGTTGTTCGCGCTTGATAAAGAACCCCGCGAACTCGTTCTTCAATCTGACATTCCAGTATTTGTGAATCATATCTGCATTACCGTGAGCGAGGCCCGACATGCTAGAAGATTTGAGACCTACAACATTCGGGATGCCACATTTCATTCTGCCCATTGCGAAATATCTCAACAAATTGCTTGAAAATCGGCGTTTCACACCCATGGCAGATTTCCCCATGTTGAGCACAGTGCTTCTTACAAAACACTGCTCCATCATACTCGTAGTAATGGTCCGATGCCTCAAAAACCTTACCACAACCAGGTTCCGAGCAAATGAAGTGTTCGAGGTGGTATTTGTGATTGAGAGCAGTGACATATGAGCCTCTGATAGCTGCCCCACACGTGTGACATAGAAGGTCCAGACGTCGGAAGTAATCGGTTTCGCATAGAGGTATCTGCTGGGTGTGCCCCTGAGGAGGGTTCGCTATGGGGAGGAACCTTCCGCCTATAATCTTGCCCTCAGTGGGAAAGAACTTACTTGCTACGATTTCCTCACAATCCTTTCATCATTTCAGTCTCTCGGTACGGTTTTACGAATTCATCTACGACTTACCGGGCACGTAAAGCACTCTAAATGGAACCTCATCGAAAACGCTCTTACAAACTTTCCGGTCAACCGCTCGTAGCATTTTCCACATATCAGGCTCGTTTCATTGTTAGCCCTCGGGACTTCAGGATGAGCGTATGGAACAAGCTCAGTAGAGGGGATCTTGGTTTGGTCTAGGCGCTGCAGATCCTCATTCCGGGATGAGCCGAAGACTGGCGCATCTGGTCGGGACGGAGAAGGAGAAGAACCCAGTTCTCTTGGTGTATCTGGCTGCACTAATGGCCATTCTGCGTCAACGCTAATATCGTGGTTTTCTGTTTTGACTTTCTGTGGCTCTAAAACGTGATCAGAACTGGCCTGATCACGGCTTGCGACCTCATTAGCAAGAACATCCGTCGAAGATGTAGTGGAAGGTGATGATTCGCCTCGAGTTTTCTGCGACTGCGATGCCATATAATCCACTGGGCCCGTCTGTTGTTTGTTAACCCCGGTTTCATTAGGCTTGGTAGGTGGTGGCGGTATAGTTTCTTGGTCCAGCCTTGTTGGATGCCTTGTGGCATCAGGCTCGGATGAGATATATGTGGGAATCACGCTCCCTTCCAGTCTTGAAATGTCTTGAACATTATAAGCGATACGGGATATATCGGCAGGACTTGTGATATCTGTGGATCTTGAAGCAGGCTCGATCAGAGTCGTGGCATTGGACTGATCCATTTTATGCTCATTTGAGGAGGCTTTCGGTATGATTTGCGAGTGGTCTTCGGACTGATGGATGCTGGTGGCATGATTGTCCGGGCTAAAAGTTATGGATTGATAGGGTGCCGGGAAGGCTATTCGTTGGGTGTTCGCGTCCATTGTAATGGGGTCTTCAGCACGGCTGATATAATATTCGGGAGCAGTGAGCTTTATATCTTCTTCTACTGTATCACCAGAGCGGTTGTGCTGATGCTGGAGGTCCTCCTTGCCACTCGTGGTGGATGGAGAAGTCCTTTCAACGTTGGGTGAAGATGAACTTGATGTCCATTCTACATGTTCATGAGCACCTGCAATCGACTTCTCATCCAACATTTCACTTCGAGTTCTCTCTCCGGAGTCGGTAGCGCCATCCTTAGAAGCGTCCGAAGATAATGAAAAGTGTTCAACGGGCACGGGTCTTGTTGACAGGGATGAGGACTCTACCATAGGCGGACGAGCCAGTGAAATCTCAGGATGTGTAGACTGGGCTCTACCAAGATCATCAACCTGGGTTTTCAACTGTGTCTGATCTAAATCTGGAGCACTGTTTTCAGATCTTCCTGCATGCGATTTTCGTTCCGGGGATTCACCGACGGCCAGGAGCACGGCGTCTTCATCTTTCGGAACACTCGCTAGAGTAATTCTCGACGCGGGTGGCGTTATGATACTCTCACTCATTATCGTAGTACTGTCGGGCTCAGGGTTGTTGTCGAATGAATTTGAAGTACTGTCATTCAGATCGCTCGGTGAGCTGTTACGCTGTAATTGGGACGCCCCGGAATGTGCTTCCGGCCGTTCTTCCTTATTTTGCGAGAGAGAAAGAGAAGGAACAGGTGGTGGAGGTTGCGGGACGTAGTCATTGGTCGCGCTTTCGGAAAAAGAAGCATTGGAAGATATTACACTCTCGGCCGACTCTAGCCCTTCTATACAACATTGCCCAGAAAAGGCGAACTTGGCTTCGGGATTGCTATTAACCGTTTCGATTTCGGAGAGGAGCTGGCGAGCAGTCCACCGCTTGCCTTTATCTTCGACAAGTAGGTGGCGGATCCAGTCCAGAGGGGGGTTGTCGGCCAGAGTTGGCTTGGACTCTAGATTTTTCATCCATTGGAAGGTTGCTTCAGTATTTAGATGGTAACAGGATGACAAGGTCAAATTAGCCTCAAGAAAGGCGTGGAGGTTGGCGACCGTCTCCCCTTTCAGAACGGTCCATATCTCGAGGAATACGCACCCCAATGACCACATATCGGACGATGTATTCCGCGGTTCGTACTCGGATACCTCTGGGGCGCAGTATCGCGCCGTCTTTGGTGTTGGCCCTGTCGTGGTACTGTGTCCGATCTCAGACCAGTCCAACGAGATGCCGAAATCGGTGAGGTAGATGGTGTGTTGCGAAACGAGGACATTCTGGGGCTTGATGTCTTTATGGCGGATGGTATTGTCGTGCAAGTAGGACAGCGCAGAGGTGAGGCAGCCGAAGAAGGAGCGGGTAAAGGACTTGCGCGAGTGGGGATTGCCCTTGGCGTCGGAAGCGCAGTCGTTCAGGAAATCCTTCAGGTCACCCTCGGCCACGGGCGACATGATGATGCCCACGAACCGCGGATCAGTGTAACTGCCAACGAGTTGCACAATGTGGCGGTGGTGGCGCAGTTTCTTGAGAGTGCCCAACTCGCGCTCGAAGTCTCGGAGGATCTTCTTGTCACGCTGGAATGTGCGGCCCCGTGGAATGAGTTTCCGGGCATACTCCCTGTGACTGACGGTACTAATCACCCTGTCCACGTATCCGTAGGCGCCTTTGCCTAACTCCTCCACCTTTATGAACGGTACGTCGTCAGCGCTCGGGAAGTGTCGATGTCGACCGGTCTCGCGCTCCAGATCGAGGGCGCTCGACAGCACCACGCGCTGTACCTGCAGGAATTCATGGGCGACGGACGGATTCAGCGATTGCGGCAGGGACTGGTGCGTAAAGGGAAAATAGATGTCGGAGATGGCCTGCGCAAGGAAGAGGTCAATCACGTCGAGGCGATCGAGCAGCCGCAGGACGACGTAGATGCGGGGGATGCGCGACCATGCCCCCTGGCCAACGCGGCGCAGCACATCGGAAATGTCTCTGAGGTCTATCTCGGAGAAGCACTTATGTTCCTTCAACGCCGATTTGCCTGGCGGCGACACAAGGAACCAGCGCTGAAGCAGCGAGGCTTCGAGGTCGGGGGGAGGAGGGGCGCTCTCCATGGGTCAATCAGCGAACCGGTGCCTCTTCGGACAAGATGGGAAACATTACTACCTTCACACGTGGGCACCGCATAGACAAGAAGCAAGAAATACGTATATTGGAAGAAGGCGTAGCTGCCAGGCCAGAGAAAAATGGTTCACGACCTTAGTGAGCGCGAGGCTGCACTGCGATCCAGAGTCATAGCAAAGGGTGGTGAAGGATTCACACCCCTGTAGTTACATAATTGCTAACTAAGTAATGAATAATCGATACGAGCTATACGAGGCGGAGATCCGGCGAGATCGTTGATGCACGTGACGAGTGCGAACAACAATAATAACAACAACAACGTCCAGATTATTGTACGGTAGCCGCTAGCCAAGGTTCGAGCGTTGGACGAGATATGACCCCCGTTGTTTTCGATGAGCCGGGTTGAAGGCTCGATCAATCCGACGCGGATTTTGGCAGGTAGCGTGCTCCAATGCCATTAATTGATACTGGCACCATCAGGACCGGCCACCCTCGTTTTCTGGCCCAACAGCCAGTATATCCCAACAAAGTGTGGTGAGATTCCTTTGCGCCCTCCCATTATGTCATCTCCCTTTACTCCAAGGGCAACAACCGTTTCATATCTTGCTTCAAGATCAGTGGACTTCCTTGGATCAACGGCAAGATACCAGCTCCAAATCGAGGGACTTCCAAATCATCCGTCAGTTAACCAATTATGCTTCGAACGGAGCCTAGGAGGGAATCCTGTGCTGAGTGTAGCTATAGCAGACTTACCCGTTGGACTATTACGTGAGCTTGAGGTCGGGCTTTCGCATGCGGCATTCCAGGAGAGACAATGCAGTAGATTTGTTTGTGTTTTGTGAAATCTGACGATGTAGACTTGGCCGAATACTAGGAGTCAAAATTGTACTATGGAATTCATAAGGAATTTGCCATAATTGGTTAGCAGTCAGTAATGGCAACGATCTGGGGCGGGTCCCACTACGGGAGCTAAGTCCGGGAGCTTGTATATGCAATCTTTTCCAAAGACATGCACGTCGTCTCCAGGATAACCCTGTGGTCGGAGCGCATCAGGCGTCCTCCCTGCTAGCGTAAGTAAGGCCTTCATCCACCTCTAACTTGGGCGAAATATGGCAAATATTTGCAGGTAGTTTTGTTACTGGCCAATCTTGCCACCTAATATCAAATTTTCGCGGAAAAAACGTACCATGTATTCATGTTAAACCTGCGATTTTTTCGCAAAACCCCCCGACACCCTCCAGCTACACGGAGCAAAGATCCTCGCACAACTACCCGGAGGAATGGCTCAACTTGAAAGGTACCTATCACCAATTATCAGAACCAAACCGATGCGGCTTAGGATCGAAGACCATACTCCCGGAAACTAACTGCATAAGCAGGATGATTCACAAACTTGGGTACCGAGTCCTACATCATGATGTTAGAATAGACTCCTGGTAGGAATATAAAAAAAGACTTACGTTGGCCATCAATTCAAAGACAGCGCTGCGCGCCTGCCTAGTTAAGCTCACAGCGTCGGCCAGGCTTATACTCAATTCATTTGGTTTTTCCATGACATGTTTTAATAAGGTAGCGAGTAAAGAACGAAGGGAGGGGTCGATGTTAACCTCCCAGGGCGCACTGCGCGCAATAAAAGTATCATAAAGCTCTTGGTATACTTAGTCATGGGTGTTGCCATAGATGATTCATGTTGTACTCACGGTGTAATTTCGCAAGTGCATCATGGCTATTGTTAGGCCACATCGACGTGTGCTCTATTAGCTCGTAGTAGTCAAGGAAATCCGTCACTTCTAAGTAGAAGGCAAAATTCTCCCAACAATGCGTGCTTTTTAAGAAGTTTCCGAATAATGAGCTCAGTTTAGGGTTCTGGATGATGATGCTGAGTTCGGTAAATTTCGGTGCATCGCAATCGATATTCCCCATCGAAGCACGTGGTAAGCCGGCTACCAATCCATCCTGTCTTGGACTATTGCGAGAGTATCTGTCGGCATGTAGATCGGGCTCAACCGGAACCGCAATCGGAATGTTACGGCGTCGCGATCGTAGTCGAAAGTGAGGCAATTTGTTGAAATACTTTTGCCGGCAGAGTTGCTGGAAAATGCGCAAACCCCTAGTTTGCTTGCAAGACTCTGGTCTCTGCATTGATACCTCCCTCCAATCTGGGTCAGTAGTTGCATTTCTTTGGGGAATAAAATGGGCATTTACCAGTTATCTGGTACGCTGGCTTGAATCGGACATAGAAAGAGTAGGTGAATACGGCAAATAGTGTGCCAGTCTTCAAAAAGGCATTGTCTACCTGTATGCCTCGCTGGTAGCAAACGCCTCAAATGAAGGTAGCAAGAAAAATGATGGACCCATATCAAGACTAACCTTACGAATCTGGAGCAGCTTTATGATAGCCGCACCCGAGAAGAGGAATCAGGACGTCATTGTGCGGTGTTAGTGTAGCGGGCTCCGGCAAGGTCGCCTCGGAGGTGCTTAGATCTGCTACGCTGCCACGTGGCAAGATAGATACAGTAGGCTTCACGGCTGGGATCGGAACAGGACTCACTAGAGTTAATCAGGTCGAGCTGAGGAGGTGAGAGGCTGGAGCGGGAACTTGTTTTGACATTAACGGCTCGCTTTCCACCCGGCGATGGTCATACGGCCAAGCGGTCTGTAGCGCTGGTACTAAGTGAACTAGAACAATGCACCACAACATACGGCATATTCCATCGCCCTCTACCTTCAGCTGACAGACAGAAACCCCCTCCGCGCAAGCCAGCAGTATCAGCCCCCTCTCTCCACAACTCTCCACCTGCACTTCTCGTCGCCCAACTAAATTTGTCTCCTCAAATCGAAAGCGAGAGTATTCGTCTCATGAAACGGTTGCTACAACATCCCGCACCATTTACCTTCAGAAATTACTAACCCATTACATGGGATAGCGACCCGCAACAAGGAAAAAAGGAAGAGAATGTGAAAACGAGCGGGGATGGTGCAAATTCCATGCGAAGAGAGAGGACAGCAAGTGCGTCCCATTGGGAGTGCCAGTTATGCAGAACATCGTTCGTTTGCCCTGGACCATATGAGGATATTCATCTTGTTCCTTGCAGGTTCAACCTCTGCTGCAGTCAGATGCCTTAGCGTTAGCCTGCCTGCATGCTTTCAGGACGCACATCGCACATGCATTCATTCACAGCATTTATCCAAAGCGAGGGCTGTTTTTGATGGCGTGTGAAAAGGCTTCTGATTCCACCGCGGAGGTTCTCTGGCGCCTGGAAAGTTTCGGGCAGCTTTTTGAGTGCCACAATGGCCCCGCTTAGCCTAGAGAGACAGGCAGATGCCCATGATCAGTGTGATGCCAAACTTTCTTCAACGTTGAATCTATATTTCTAGCAACGTCTACTTCGTTGCACAACTCAACACACCTGTCGTAACCAATGAGGCGCGACGTAACTCTCGCGACCGTATTGGGGGCGTTGCTTTATACTAATCGAGACACAACCCTGCATTTAAATGAAATTTTTGTGCGTGGCATGTGGATTCTGGCGCCATCCAAGCAGTTGGATCCAGCCGTCCATAGGGTATAGTTAATGCGAAAACTCTCTGAGATTTTGGCAACGTCTTTGACTCCTGTGCAGCCAAACTGTTCGAGGGAAGAGACATTTTGCGAATTTATGTCACTAGGGAAATCGCCGCTATCTATTCTTGTCGTTTCAAGCGATTACCTCGTGCTTTTTCTCCGATGCCGATGGTGGAATCGAAACCTGCACAACGCGTCTGGAAGTCCCGCTACGCTCTCAGGCGAATTGGAAGCGTGACAGTCGACTTGAGGAAACCCGGGGCGGAATGTCGTAAAATCCTGATGCAATGGTTCCTGCTTTTCTGGGTGGATGTACGGCTGAAAGCTGAATGACTCGTTGGCGATCACAAGGGCGTGTCTCCCGCTACCTAGATAGCACTAAAGTGCATAGCACCTAAAGAACACGCGTTCATCCAGCCCAGCGCTCAAGAAGTGGTGTGCAGTCATGACTCTGAGTCAGCCAAGGAGATTGTGTGGCGTCTGGGGAAATTCCGCGTGGCGTTAACATTTCGTTCACCCAACTGTGTCTCCCGACCTGAGGCCACTCACTCATCAGCACAAACAATTTTTTCCAAGACAGCCCAGAATTGTCCAGGCACGATCCCGCTTTTTAGCCATGCAAGTTTCAATGTCATACTTTTTAGGCGCTATGTAAGGAACGCCCCTCACTGCGTGGTGAGTAGCGACTCAGACGGAGAAACTTCCGCGACATGGACGGAGGAACTTCCCGGTCACGAGCAAAGTTCCCTATTGGCGGTCATAAAGCCTGGTTGTGGTTCCACGGGACGCATCACAATATCAGAGGCAAATTCAAAGACTGATCAATCTCATGACTGCCAACACCAGCTTCCCGCAAATCAAACCTCGAATTGAGGGTAAAACGCAAACATAATAGATGTGGGGTGGCGTTTCAAGCGTGGAGTATGCCCCTCTGGTCTCGAAGCATGCCAATTCACATAGCAGGAGCAAGTGAAGTATATAAAGAGCTGCGGAGAAGGGGAAGCCTCTTGTAGCGACAAGAACTTCGATTTGCAGCTTTTCTTGCTACCCTCAATTTCCCCGCTTCTTCTGTCTGCCTAGAACCCTCTCTTGAAAACGCCATTATGGCATCGGCCAACCCAACACATGTGGATTTGACCGAATCTCGAGCCGGTAAAGTCACGGCGGTGGCTATTTTTACCCCCCTCCTTGCCTTAGTTCTCGTCGCCTTGCGCCTCTATAGCCGGTTTGTGCTAGGAAAAAAGCGATTTTTGGAAGACTATGTCATTGTTTTAGCTATGGTACGAGCATATGAGTCCAGAGATGACGAAGGGGCTTCAAAGGATTTACAATTTTTCTAGATCGTTTCAATAGGACTATCCGTGGTTGTGGGTATCGGTACGTCTACCCCCGAGATCTCCCATATGTGGTGTGAGACCTTATTTCTTACTTGGTTAATTTGTGTTCTAGCGGTTCTCCTTGGTATGGGGCGCCATGTTCAGGCAGTCCCTCCAAAGAATCTCATTACATATTGGAAGGTAGGAGATATTGCAAATCATATATCCTTTTCTTTGCTACAGGTGCTAACTTAGCCTATGTCTATAGATCGGACCTAGTTCTATACTTCTCTACTCACTTGCCCATCTCTTTGTAAAGTTATCGATATCACTCCAATACCTCCGGATTAGTGTTATGCGTCTTGAGAAGCTGCTCTGCTACGTCCTTATCTCTATTATCGTTTTGCAGGGTAGTATTTGGTGTGTGCTTTCATTTACGCTCTGTACACCGTTCGCAGCGATGTGGAACCGACACATACCTGGAGCCAAGTGCGTCAATATCCCCATGGTATATTACGCAGGGCTGTGCCTCACGATGGCCATGGATTTTGCCATCCTCCTTCTTCCAGTACTTATTCTAAGGCATTTAACGCTCCGCTGGTATCAGAAGTTGGTTATCGCAATAGTTCTATCATTTGGCGGTCTGTAAGTATCCATTCAGCGTCGAGGGTTGGATTTCTGGCTAATTATTACATCAATTCAGTGCATGTATCTTCGCCGTCCTTCGGTTGACCCAGGTACGCACAGCGACCAAAACAACGGATGTCTTATGGGATAAGGCTGTCAGTACTATATATGGGACGATTGAGATAAACACAGGCATCATTTGTTCTAGTATTGTGACACTAAAGCCGCTATTCCAACGTCATTTTCCCGTCTTGGTCCGCTGGCTGGACGCAGTTGGCGATCGGCATGTGTCCTTGGCCTCATGGAGGAGCAATGCCGGTCCGGATCTGGCCACCCCGCCCTCGAAAACAATCGAGAGCGAGCAATGCACCAAATCGGCGACGGAAATAGAGCTTACAACCGTGAAAAGTGCCGGCAGTAGCGAGGTCTAGTCGTCATTGGTCCATAGTCAGCCTTGAGGTTGTCGGCCACAACGGTAGTATCGGGCTAGTATGAAGAAAGAGTGAGTCTTGTCTAGGATGTGGAATAGGATAGCACGAATATGCTAGTGCGAACTTTGGGATAGATCCATACAAGGACCAGATTCCTGTACCGGGAGCTCACTGAACTTATAAAGTGTTTGTAATATATGTGGCCCAGCTATTCTTTCAATGTAAACATTCAATGAACTCTCTTTAGCAGGCCCTCTTCAACTCCTTGACTTTCCCACACATTTTGATCCTTGAACTTTACTAGTTTACCTCCGTAGACGGCTGTCTGCATCGCCTGATCCGCCTTTGCCATTCTGTTCTTTACTCTAGTTAAATATCCAGCAAATTGTTCCTTAGAAACGTTCGCAAACAAGTATCGCGGGTGCACACCAACAACCTGAGCCCCCTTCTGCCCGAAGCCGAATGACGTTACACTAAACGCCTTAACAGGCTTGCTCAGAGTGTATGTCTTGGAAGGGAAGAAAAGAAAGTCTCGGTCCCTAAGTTCGGGATCAATATTATCTGCGTTGCGATTACCAGGAATAATGCCTTGGTCAAGCATCTGAATACACCCATTCAGTGCGAAGCCTCCGGCAGCAGCTAAGCCATGTCCAAGCAAACTTTTCTGAACCACACATGGCAGTACGTTTCCCTTTGTTCGGCCGAGGTACTGAAGCTGTTGCTGGATGACTGCTGTTTCGTTGACGTCGTTCTTCTTGGTACTCGTGCCGTGCAAACTTGCGACGTGAATATCATCGACGGTTAAGCCCCACACGGCAAGAGCACCCCGGAGTGGCGAGATGGACGGATCGGTCCGCCAGAAGTCATTTCCAAGAGCGAATTGGGCCTCTTTAATGGCCCGGTATGCATCTTGCGTTGCTTTTGTGTGACACGAGAGCTCAAGGTTGGCGTCGAGTGTTCCCGTCAAAGATGTTTGATCTTTAATCCAACCGAGTTCCAGCTCGGTAGTTTCGTTAATTTGCCGAATGCGGTGTTCAAGTTGGCGTCGGCGATAGGACATGTTCAGCCACGGAGAAGGGTACGGGGCTCGCTTTTCGGCCGCAATGCTCAAAAGGCCTTTTCCGGGTGCTGGGACAGAACGACCTATCTGATCTGAAGCTGTGTGCGTCAAAGCAATCACAGCTCGAATAGGTAGCCCCATCTTCAGCGCCAGGCTTGCAGTAGTGAGTATCTGTACACCACAGCCCTCACCTTGAACGAAGCCAGCTCTCGAGCTCGTTGTCGGGCGAGATGCCTCCTTTGGTGTTCGACCTGCAGCTGCGTCGTCATCAATATTGATGGTCGCTTGCATGTTGGCAAATTCTTGAGCGGTACGGCGTTCTAATGTGTCTGCTCCACCTACAAGAACGACTTTTGCTTTTCCGCTGCGGATGAGGTCAGCTCCCGTGTCCACGGATTCCAGCGCCGTCGCACATGCACCCACTGGAGTGCGGATAGGCCCGGAAGAGCCGAGTAGAAGCATGTTGAGCCACGCAGCAGTGGTGTTGACAAATGTTTCCGCCAATATATCTTTTTGTACGCTTTTATCCACATATCGTTGTCGGTACATGGCGTGTAGTGATCTCTGCCCACCAGCTCCGGATCCAACGGCGTTTCCAACATCTGCGACGTTGACATGGTCGTACAGCTCGTACGGGTCCTCAATTCCCGCAGACAGCAGAGCTTCAGATGTCGCAACAAGCGCAAACAGTGTCACGGGGTCTACCTGTGCAATGATATCTTCTGGGATGCCAAAGCGTTTGGGATCCCAGCCGGTCGGCTATAAGTAATGTCAGTACTATCCGAAACATATAAAGGTAAAGAAAATTCAAAAATTCGCACTACGCGGTATTCTGGAATCTTATGAATCAGCGAAAACGTACCATTTGTGACCTGACAGCATGATGGTGAGGTAACGCTTTAGGGATGTAAAGTCGAGCACCGGCGCGGAACCGTACAGAAGCCTGGCCATTCGATTGCCCCTCAACCACCACGTGGTCCTTGTGCTCACGTTTCAGGTCCGCCGCGGCCTCTAGAGAAACCTCAAACGGTTCCATATCTGTGGTAATAGCTACTTCATGCAACGCCTCTTCTTCTTCAGGAGACGCAAAATCATGAGCCTGGCGCTCAATCAATCTAATGCCCGTGTGCTCGATGATATAACCTTCGTATTTGATCTTAATCTCAACGTCGGTGATGGGTTGATCTGTTTTCTGGTCGATCCACCCAGAAAAAGGCTTCCCCTTTCTCGGGCCACTGAAGTATTTCACCAGTCCCATGATCCACGCGAGTTCGAGACAGCCTTCTATGGAGAATGTTCCCTGGCATTCGGCTTCCCATCTGGTTCGCGCACTTCCACATGGTCCTTCATGTGGTCAGTCAGCCTCATTTAGAGTAGCGGGTATATAATAGAACTCACCGGCTTCTCCAATTCCGACGACCACGGGAACACGGTCAAGGTCGACCATACTCGGAAGTTGTTGTGAATCTTGACCTAGGTTATCTTTCAGATAGCTGACACCACCCACGCGTATTTTCGCCTTTCTGGTGCCGACTGAGGGTTTTGTACGCGGGTTTTCAATGCCCATGTCAAGGAGCTTTTCTTTGTAAAGCGCCTTTGCGATCGCACTTTGAGTACGTATTCCCTGCTGTATGCTGTCCAGAATGGGCTTCAGATTACCCCATGGAGATAGACCACCACTCAAGTCGACCTTCAGAGGCTCCATATCCGCGAACGACGCCATGTCAGAATCCATTAGCCCCACAATGTACCAAGCCATCTCTTTTGCAGAGAAAGTCTGGACACCCAAGGAGCTCTCCAAACCAGTGGCCAGGATATCATTAGTGCTCATCAAGCCCGTTCCCCGAGTCCAGCCAATAACGACACCGAAGATGCAGATATATTCTCGCCAATCTTCAGACCACCATTTGTTCATCAAGGCCTCTAGGCCAATTTTTGATTCGGCGTAGAGACCATCTCGACCAAATGTGCCGTGATTTGGCGACAGAGGCAAGATTGCGTAGGTTGGTCGTGTATCTAAGCGAAGTTGTTCTTTTTTCTCTTTTACGGCGCCAAGCAAGCGAAGAAGATTAGTGAGCATCACTCGATGCGCCACTTCAGACTTGCCGTCAAGATTATCGACCATCCTACCCGCCTCTCCAACGGCAGCGAACGGTACAATGTAATCCAAAGTCAGCCCAAGTCCTCCCCTAGACGGGTCAGTATAGATGTGATCTATCAGACTCTGCACATCCCGTTTGCTAGCGCCGTTGAATGGCACAGCAATGAGGCCAGACGCGTGAGCACCGTATTGTGCATATAAACTCTGTATCCAGTCGACTTTACTTTTTGAAAAACTGCTTGTAGTCACAATGACCTTTGCGCCTGCGGCTAGCATCATAGTCACGATTTCACCACCAATTGAGTGTTTTCCTGCGCCAGTAATGAGGGCGACTTTGCCTTCAAGTGTCATTCCATCCATTGCCGCTTTCTCGAACCAATTCAGGTAGGTGGCTGTGATCTCATGATTCGTGCGCCAGCCGCGATGGCTCTTGGTCTGTATCTCCGGATTCCAGGTTGTGTCGGCTCGCCGGGGACTTGTCGTACTAGACGTGGAGCTGTTGATGGATGAGTCCGGCGTGTAGATCTCCGAATCAGGCAAGCTTCCGTCTCCAAATCGATCTTTGATCTTTGAGAGCATTGGCAGCGGCAAACCGACTGGTCGCAATATCTCTCGAACTGTTGTAATGCCCTGTTCATCAATGTCAAGAACCGGCATCTTCGATGCAACAATGTGCTTGAATCGAGGCGATTCTCGGTTCGAGACAGCCGATTCACAGGCGACTTTAATATCTTGAATTCGCTGGTATTTCTCTTGCGTCAAAGATGCACCTTCCTTTTCCCTAGCCTCCTGCAATTGGAAGTCCAGCATGTTTAGAAAATTTGGTGTCGCCCGTGTGCTGAAGTGCATGCATATATCTTGGTACGCCTGTTGGTCGTCCCTTTGAGTCGGTTGAAGTTGTAGAAAAAGATCCTGCACCACCCAATTCCAATAAGAATCGTACTTTCGAATTTTCCTGACATCGAATGCTGGGATAATGCCTTGCTCATATAAATCGTCGTGCTCCGCAGCCCATGCATCAACCTTGCGTTCCAGGTTTTCAATGTGCTCTTTGGCTTGCAAATACTCTTCCAAAAGAACATCTTTGACTTTATTACATCGTCTGGCGAAGAGATTCGACAATGCTTCATCTTCTGCGCGCCAAGAGTCTTGGAAAGGCCGCATATCGCCTTCAGGAGTTGCGACAGTGCGAACTGCGCTTTGAGACTGATTAGCTGATTTAAGTTGCGCTATGTCGAAGCCTATCTCCTTCATAACCCGGTGTGCAATTGAATCCAAGAACAAACTAGCCTCTTTCTCATCAGGCAATCGAGCTGTGGGCGAAGACGACACTATCGTGATTAGTACACGGTCTTGTAGCCCTGATTGAAATTTCCAAGTGCTTTCCAGGTACTTTCGGATTCGAGCGATGCTAAATCCGGCCGGCATCTTCGTCGAAGCAACTTTGCCTATTAATGTATTCATACAGGGTCCAAGAGTTGACCCTTTTCCTGCCTCGCTTAGTTCTGTGGCAAGCGAAGAAAGTTCAACATCCTCTGGTTGGTCAGGGAGGGAACCAAATTCCTTGGTCAAATCGCCAATAATCTCATTCTGTACAGTGGATCGGCCTGCGCTCTGTTAGACATTCAATTTATTACCACCGCTGTGAGACCGAGTTACCTACCTCCGCATAGTGCCTTGACAGATTGAGAATGCGATATTTCACCGACGGCCTTTCTTAAAGCCAAGGCCACGATGCACTCAATGGCATCCAGGGACGTCGGTGGTATGTTCGGTGGAGAAATATCTGGTTTGGGTTCCATGGCCAGCGCAACCGGTTCAGAGTTTACTTTAAGTTCAGACTTGAGTGGCGGCGTGAGCTCAGGCTCAGGCTCCGATTTGGCCGGAGCCGAGTAGTAAATCTCATCGCAATCTTTGCTGTAGCTGAGTAGTACTCTTTGAAATCCCTGAGCTTTATCGTGCGTTTTATAAATGGTTGAGGCTAAAGTCGTCCTAGCCATGCTTTTAAGAGTCTCTGCCGGTCCAATTTCGACAAATCTTTCGGTCTTGAGATCTCCAAAAATTGAGTCTTGTGTTTTGATCCTGAATATTATGAGACATTGAGTATGCGCAAATGGGTACGATCCAAGCATACCATTGTACTGGGAAACAAAATTGATGTCTGGCTAAGGGTTTAGCGGACAAGATCTACTGTTACGATATTTTCCTTACGCTAAGAGTTCGACCAAGAGTAATCGCGTTAACTCAGTTTCTGTTGAAGTATACTCCTCACCCATGATGGTATCGATTCAAGCACCAACGACAATTGCATACGTAGCGAAAGTTGATGTTGGTCGAGATGGGGGAGGTTTGCGCGTGTGATGTGATAACATGTTAGACTATTGCGAGGGATTCTCTATCATGTGATATGTCAGAACAAGGCTGGTTACCCAATTTATTCAATGTAGTAAACATTCGATACCCGTGTAGTACGGAGTGTTGAGCTTACGCGCCGGATTGTGCTTACTACACCGAGAGATCTAACTAACACCGGAGTGATTGCCTGGGCGCTGGATCGAAAACGCTCATCTCGCGAAGCTAGTGAATATTTTCGTTAGATGTATACATCGAACTTGGATCCAAATTCATCATAACGATTTTCAGCTTGCTGCAATACCTTTGTCTGTAGTGACACGCAAGCGTACGCAACAAAATGGGGTCACACACAAAACTCTCTTTGCTCGTTGGCGCCACAGCTTGTATTCTACTAGTAGTAAGTCGGTAAAGCTCAAAGATTATAATGAATGGCGTCGTTGATGATGTGATAGGCCGCAAAAATAATGTACCTTGCATTTTTCCATCGCTTGGCCAAATACCCGGGACCCATCGTGGCAAAATTCACCAATCTATACGCAGCTTACCATGGTTGGAAGGGTGACATTCACCTCGATATATACCGTTGTCACCAGAAATATGGCAAACACGTCCGATATGGTCCGAACAAAGTTTTGATCAACACCGCTCAGGCCCTCCATGATATCCACGGGAGCACTTCGTCCACGAATCCGAAATTTCAAAAGGCCAGGGCTTATATCCCTTTGATCCACCGCTCACCCAATACACTGACTATCTTGGGAGGCAAGGATCACGGCAGGAGAAGGCGTCTGATGGCTCAGGGTGTCTCAGAAAAGGCACAACGAGGCTATGAGAACCGGGTCCTTACTCATATCCAAAAGTTTTGCAACGCACTATACACACCCGGGGAAGAGAGACAAAAGGACATGTCCCAATGGTGCTACTACCTTTCCTTTGATGTCATGACCGATGTTGTCTTCAGCGCACACTATAGCCTGCTCGAGAAGGACGACTTTCGCTACGTGACGAAAGCCATAGACGCGAGTAATCGAAGAATGTCGAGTTTTGTCCAGATGCCGGGGTTGGCCAAATTGAAAACTATGGACAGATACCTCTTCAAAGAAGCCTTAATCGCTCGCAACCAATTCATAAAGTATGTGACGATGGTGGTCAAGGAACGATTAAAGCGTAAGGACGAGGGCACGGACATATTTGCCCATCTTGCGGCGGCCAAGGACCCTGAGACAGGGGAGAGATTTACTCCAAACGAGATCCACGCCGAGAGTACGACGCTGATAGTAGCCGGTAGTGACACCTCCTCTACTGCTCTTGCCGCGCTGTTTTTCTACCTTGCCACAAACAACGAAGCGTATCAGAAGGTCACATTGGAGATTCGGACCACATTTTTCTGTCAGAGCGAGATCACAATGGGCTCGAAGCTGGCGGGTTGTAGCTATCTGCGGGCTTGCATTGATGAATCGCTCCGCATGGCGCCACCCGTAGGGGGTCCATTATGGCGAGAGACACTGTATCCAGTCATGGTTGATTCAGAGGCTCTTCCTGCTGGATGCGATGTGGGGGTGGGAATCTATAGTCTTCATCATAGCGAGGAAGATTTCGAGAAAGCGTACTCGTACCGGCCGGAAAGATGGCTGGCAAAGGAAGGCGTCGAGGAAGCGAGAAAGGCCTTCGCCCCATTTTCCATGGGAATCAGAGGATGCCTTGGCAAAGGACTAGCAATGACGGAGATGATGTTAACAATGGCCATGGTACTCTACGTTGGTGACTTTAGAGTTGCAAACGGCGAAATTGGACTCACAGGCAGGGGAAAGAAAGGTGATGGCGCGGGAAGGGAGCGTCATGAGGAATATCAGCTCTGGGATTTCATCACTGGGCAGAAAAACGGCCCAGTTCTTGAATTCGAGAGAAGGTAAGTGAGGTTGAGGTCACGCGTGCAACATTTGAATCAGAGTAGTAAAACAACGTTCAATGTTCAATGTTGCGACATTGAAGGCAGTTTAGCACAGTAAGCCCTAGTACGTTTTCGCAATGGCGCGAGTCAGCTATGTCAACCCAATATTCCATCCAACATTTCAAACTTTCCCTCTCAGTACATAAGACTAGGACACCAAAATTTCGCGCGTGACTTTTCTCCCCGCTGAATACTTTCTTCTCCTCGGTGTTACCGGACTTAGCAATTAATTCTTTGATCCAGCACACCATGCCGCCACCTCGATTGCTCAATCCTCTCAGTCTATGACTGCACGACCAGCATTTTAAACGACATTGAAATTGATATCCACATAGGAGGAGTTTTATCTCATGGGATGGATGGAGAAAATTCACTCACGGTATCAACACAGACAAATCACTCAGAATCGTCCTTGGCAAAGGATCGTACACACGGGGAATATACACATATATACACCATGTGATCATATCCAAATTTGGGTAATTATCGATAACTGACTCCACCCATAAATACTACCGCTATTTTTTCACCCAAAAATTCAGGCTTCTGTCGAGATGAGGACCAATGGCACCTTTTCTCCCAACAAACGCTTGGCGCACCCAAGAGGTGTAACAACGTCATAGCACCATCCTTCAGTATCCGCCACATGCCCACGCTGAATATCTGCAACTATAGCTGCAAGATGAAGCAAACGTTTTTCACCGTCAGCAAAAACAACTGTCTCGCCACTAGAGTTTCGCGTAATACTCTCGACGGGAACAGCAGCCGCTGCCGTGCCCACAGCTACCACTTCGTCCAAATCCCGGATAGATGAAAATGGCACTGGAATTCTCTCAATCTTCCACCCCTTCAATCGAGCTAGGCTCATTAGACTGTCGCATGTGGCACTGGCAATCGCGTTTTCCGTGTCCGGAATAATCATCACGTCCTGCCCGGTCTGCCCCTTCTTGTGTCCAACGAATCCACTCGTTGAGAATTCTTCCACATATGTTTGCGACGCACTGTCCAAATGAAGGGTGAGGCCGTAACCTTGGGCCTTGGCTTTCGCAGCGTGTCTCCATACCGGCGCATAGTTGCCGCCAACTTTGTACGCACCCATGCCCTTTGGCGCAGCTCTATCGAAGTCTTCGAGAACCAAGGCTTTCGCTGCCTCCGCACCATGGTATGGGCTGGTGGGGAAAACAAAAATTGCAAATATCGTTTCCTCTGGGGGGCATAGAGCAAGGTTGGAGGAGCTACCGAAGAGCACCGGTCGAATATAGAGAAAAGACTCAGTATTGGACGGCGGGACCCACTCATCGTTGGCAATGATGACCTTGTTTAAACACTCGAGGAAAAGTTCTTGAGATGGGGCTGGTAGACATACGGCTTCCGCCGAACGAGCCATTCTAGCGGCGTGAAAGTTGGGTCGGAAAACGGTGATGGTCTCGCCTTGCGGTCTCGCACTACGGAATGCTTTCAAGCCTTCGTAGCATTGTTGGCCATAATTCAAGCCAGGAGAGAGACCGCTGACGGCTATGTTCTCGTCCGCGACAATTCTCGGGGTGGACCATTTGTTGGTAGAGAGCGAGTGACGGACTTCAACATGGCCATTCAGTGAAGCATTTCCATTTAGAGACAAAGACAGGTTTGCCCAATCTGTATGTTGTTATTTCTCAAATCTATCTCACCATGGCGGGGCTTACCAATATCCTTCTTTGGGGGCCTGGGAAACATCTCTACAGGTAAACTTCTCAGTGTGTGAGTTGCCACAGGAAAGGCGAGAATAGACATAAATCCATCACGCATGACCGCACTTACTGTGCATCGGGAAGTGAAAAACAACCTTTCCAGCCTTGTTCTCAGAACACGCTTACTGGGCTCGGCTTACTACATTGGTACCCCAGACAGTAAGCGTCAAACAAGCATGATTGGATATGATTACAAAGCAGAATTCTGATTTACATTGCAAGCATCAAATGGTGAAATTATATACACGAAGATTTACAGAGTCAGCCAGTGCCGGTCAAACATTACTCAGCATCCTTCAAGCCCAATAACTCTATACACCAAATACAACGACATGGGAAAAGCCTTAGAGGAGGGTGTTTTGATCCTTACGCATTTAAACGCCGAAGTCGAAATTCCGGTACCTGGACATTTGTTGGCGCTTGCGAAACAAGAAAGAAATGAGTTCATTCGATATCTAAGCGCTACCTCCGAAAACTTTCACAACCTAGTAGTTGAGCTTTGCTGTCTTTTTGTATCACATATTTCTGGAGCCGACAGCTCTACGAAGACGAGGCAGTTACTGGTTCATCACATCTGGCAGTATATTCAGAGCGAGCTCCTTTCTGGACTAGATATACACGAATATGCTCTCGCAGAGGTCCATGATGCAGCAAAACGGCAAGCATTGGTTAGACTTTATTTAACAACAAGACTCCAAATAACGGGCGAAGACTGGATATCATCCTCAGCATTACTTCAAGCGAAACGAGATGGTCACGCCAGAATATACGGCGTCTTTGGGGGTCAAGGAAACACTAGGCAGATTCTAGAAGAATTACGGGATATTACTTCGACTTATCGGCCCCTGATTGTGGATGTTTGGGAACCGGCCTGTGCTTTACTGCAGAGGTTAGCTGAAAACGAGTCCATCTATGATCAATACCCTCAAGGTCTGGATGTTGCTGCATGGACTCAATCAGTCGCATCACAACCGCAGACCGAATATATTGTCTCAGCCCCTGTGAGCTTCCCTGTAATCGGCCTTCTGCAGCTGTTAAGATTCAAGGCCATCTGCATGTCCCTTGGAATTAAACCCAGGAACTTCCCAGATGTGTTTCGAGGGTTATGCGGGCATAGCCAAGGAATCATCATCGCTACAGCAATATCCACTGCAGCCACATGGGACGAATATCGGGATGCAGGATTGAAAGCTCTGGAAATACTCTTCTGGATCGGCTCCCGCTCTGCCCAATGCTTTGAAAAGACACACTCTGCATCACTACCGATCGAGTCCGATATTCCAGGTACCCCGTCACCCATGTTGTCCGTGTCCAATATCAGTAGACAAAATTTAGAAACTACTATCGTCAACATCAACAATGGTCTTCCGGCGCATTTCCATGCGAATCTCGCACTAGTCAACACGACTCACGATTTCGTTATCAGTGGTCCTCATCGTACTTTGGATGCCATAGGTAGTGCATTGATTGAGGATAAAAAGGCACCAACATCGTCTTTGCGGTTTCTGCCGATATCAATACCCTGTCATTCCACCCTCCTGGATGATGCCGTTGGGTTAATAAACGCCGATGTTCAGAATATAATATTTACTTCGGGATCTCTCAAGCATTCTATCAACTCAACAACTTCGGGCGGTTCTATTGGAAGTGGGCTAAGTACAACTGCTAACCTAGTGCCTATTCTTGTACGGTCAGTCACATCAGATGTGGTAGACTGGCCTCAAATCTCGTTTGAAGCCGCAACACACATTATTGATTTCGGCCCAGGCTCTTCAAGTGGAATTGGAGATTTAATCCATGAATATATGGCTGGATCAGGGACACGGGTGATCACGGCTGGAAGATTGGTCAAGCCAGAGCAGAACAAGGTCGGCTCACTCATCGATTTATTTTCATGCAGCACACTCCGATGGGGGTTGGACTGGAAGTCAGACCTGTTGCCATCTATCGTCGACACACCCTCAGGTTCATTAATCAGAACCAAATTCAGCCAGCTTTTGGGTTTACCCCCAATCTTCGTTGCAGGCATGACGCCTACTACAACGCATCCTGATTTCGTCGCAGCTATTAGTGAGTTGTACAATATCTTCACTTTGTTCTGAGCTTACATATTATTTAGTGCGAGCCGGGTATCATGTCGAGTTTGCTGCAGGAGGATATCACAACGCAGACAAGCTCCGTTCTGCACTTTTCCAACTTCGTGATCTTATGCCCCTTGGTAGAACGATTACTATGAACATAATATACGCTAGTCCAAAAACGATATCTTGGCAGATACCCTTCATACGACAGCTACGGGCCGAGGGATTTCCTTTGGCTGGCTTGTGTATTGGAGGCGGTGTTCCCTCTCTGGAGGTTGCAACGGATTATATCACTTCACTGAACCTCGAACACATTTCGTTCAAACCCAGTTCTGTCGAATCAATTAAGAAAGTGGTGGAAATTGCGAAGAAGAACGCACCATTCCCTGTGATACTACAATGGACTGGCGGTCGAGGCGGTGGACACCATTCAAAGGAAGACTTCCACACTCCAATTCTTGAAACGTATGCGCTTATTAGAGAATGTTCCAACATCTGCCTCGTGGCCGGGTCTGGATTTGGCAGTTCGGAAAATATTGCGCCATACTTCACCGGCTCGTGGAGTCTCCGACACGGCAAAAGATCAACGATGCCCTTCGATGGTATTCTTCTCGGCAGCCGAGTGATGATCTCAGCTGAAGCACATACTTCGCATGGTGCCAAGGCTGCTATCGTCAAGGCAGAAGGAGTCAGTGACAAGGATTGGTCTGGCACTTATCGAAAACCGACGGGCGGCATAATCTCTGTGGTATCGGAGATGGGCGAACCCATACACGTTATTGCGACTCGCGGTGCGCGACTGTGGGCGGAGCTCGACAAGACTATCTTCTCAGTCGAGAAGAAGAAAAGAATCCCCTTACTCGTTTCGAAGAAGCATTATCTCATGGCGCGGCTGAACAAAGATTTTCAACGACCTTGGTTTGGAAAAAAGGCAGATGGCACGCCTTGTGAAATCCTGGAAATGACATACTTGGAGGTAGCCAAACGCCTCATTGAGCTCATGTTCGCGAGAAAATGGATCGACCCCAGTTATCAGACTTTGACCGAAAGATTTCTGGAAAGAATGGAAGCACGGTTGGCTGATGGCAATATCGGTGCTCGCCGGCTTTACATGGAAGATGGCAGGGTTGTACCGGAGCACATTGAAGTCGCATTTCCGTGTTCGTCTATGACGCTTATCTGTCCAGAGGACAGGGATTACTTTTTACAGCTGTGCAGATCTCCAGGAATGAAGCCCGTACCCTTCATTCCCGCATTGGATGAACATTTCGAGACGTGGTTCAAGAAAGATTCATTATGGCAGTCTGAAGCTTGCGAGAGTGTGATTGATCAAGATGCGGACAGAACGTTCATACTCCACGGACCCGTCGCAGCACAGTATACCAGCACTGTGGACGAACCCGTGGGTGAGATATTGGACCATATCAACAAAGGTGTCATGAAAGACCTGGAAAAACTGGGAGGCTTTATACCATCAACGGCCGAGGGTGGTGTGCAGAACACCTTGACTCTTGGTTTCGCTACGGAAGAGTCTGGTTGGGCAAAAACTCTGAACGCATCAGAATTCTTCTGGGTCGCTGCTTTATTAGAGAGTCCTTACATCAAACAACACGGGCACCTTACTGAAAATTATGTTCGCAGTTTGGTGAGAAAGCTAACGGTCACGGGCATCCAAACTCAACACAACACCTTATCGCTTATCACTGGCGACGCACAACCCATTTTACGACTGTCGTTTGACGGAGACAGTGAGATCCAGGTCACGATTTTGACAAATGTGAATTCATCTCAAACTCCAATCCCATTTGTTTATCGGTACAAATACGATGGAGGGTCAAACCTTGTTCCAATCGAGCAAATGATGGAGGACCACAACGAACGACTCTCCAACTTCTATCGTCAGCTTTGGTGTCCCGATTCAAGCAAAACTGAGTCCGGCTTGGAATCCGCTGTGGTTGAACATGACTTTTGCATCCAAGGGCCGAGCCTGGAGCGTTTTCGAAACTCTATAGGATACCAGGGTGTTGGTGTGCCCATTGATTATGCTATTGTCATTTCGTGGAAGACTATTTCGCAGCTTCTCGTCCATCATCCAATAGATCTGCTGAATCTTGTCCATTTATCGAACCAATTCCAGATGTTTCGGCAACTAGCAATCGGGGATACCGTTCGCTCAACGGCAGAGGTGAACGCCGTTGTAGTTCGTGATACTGGATTAGAACTCGAAGTCAAGTGTACTATCTCCGCGAACAATAAGGCACTGGTCGATATCCGATCCCGGTTTTTAGTCCGTGGGGACTCTGGCCAAGGACTCAACCCATTCAAACGACAAAAGCCAGGTCCCTATGAGATAAAGCTGTCTTCGGCCACAGATGTTGCTATCTTATTAAGCAAAGACTGGTTCGTTTTGGACGATGAAAACAGACTTGTCAATTTTGATTTGGTTAACGTTACTTTACAATTCGAACCCGAAGTATTCACAAGACAGAATGATGAGGCAACCACCGGCAATGTGTATATTGTCTCCGAAGCGGAAGAACCCTTTTTAATTGGTCGGATTGATCAACAATGTCAGCGAAAGCGAGGAAACTCTGTTCTTCCTTATTTACGCAGGCATGGCAAGGATATTTCCTGCGTCACACAACAGCAGGACAGCATTGTTCATACGTACATGTTCAACGTGCCAAAGAACAATGAAAAATATTCCTATGCGTCGGGTGACTTCAATCCCATACACACATCGGAAACGTTTGCGCACATGGCAGGTTTACCTGGCACAATCACTCATGGCATGTATTGTTCTGCTATAGTACGCCAGGTATTTGAAAGGGAGATATGCAAGTGCAATGCCGTCCGCTTCGAGTCTTTCCACGTCGACTTTACAAGCATGGTCCTGCCCAACGACACTCTTCACCTAACCATCAGAAAGGTAGGAATGAGGTTTGGCACTGAGCAATTCCAGTTCGAAGTCGAGTGCGAAAGAACAGGTGAGAAAGTCCTCAAAGGTAGTGCATCTATTGCTCCGGCACCGACCACATTTTGTTTCACTGGGCAGGGTTCCGCTGCTAAGGGTATGGGCATGGATCTCTATGCATCATCAGTTCCCGCGCGCTCTGTGTGGGACCGAGCAGAGGCGTACTTCGTCTCTCAGTACGGCTTGAGTATTCTCGACATTGTCCGGAACAACCCGAAAGAATTGACGGTTCATTTCGGCGGGGTGCGAGGTCGCCAACTTCGACGAAACTACCAGATGATGCAGTTCGAGATGCCGCCGAAAGTTCCTGGCGGAGAACCAGAATTCGTCCCCATGTTCCCATCGATCGACGCACATTCGACCTCATTCACTCATCGTTCGCCGACTGGCTTACTTTTAGCCACACAATTTACCCAGCCAGCTCTAGCCCTAATGGAAATGGCAGCGTTTGCAGACATGAAGGCCGCTGGAGTTGTTACCCCCGGACACCATTTTGCTGGTCACTCATTAGGCGAGTACATCTCTCTAGCCTGCAGTGCAAACTTCATGGCACTCGAGAGTATGCTATACTTGTTTTTTTGTCGCGGCATGACGATGCAAAGTGCCGTGGAGCGAGATGCCGATGAAAGAAGCGATTATTCAATGGTTGCCGTTGATCCGAGCAGAGTGAGCAAGGGTAAATATTTCCGCCGACAGTCCAAGTTGACCTATACTAACATGATCCCTCCCATAAGCCTTCACCGATAACGAATCCGCCTTGACGATCCTAGTAAAAACTTTGCGAGAAAAAACCGGCTTCTTCATCGAAGTCGTCAACCTCAATGTACGAGGAAAGCAGTACGTCTGCGCCGGCGACCTTCGCGCGCTGGACCTCCTTCAACAAATCTGTGACGACATCAAAACGAACCATGACCTCTATACCGATCTTGACGATGAAACTCATTTGGCAGAAATCGTAGAGCGCTACGCCGCCAACAATAGATCTCACGGCGCCTTGCCAGCTTCCCAGGTTAAACTCTCTCGTGGCTTGGCAACCATTCCACTAGCGGGTATCGATGTTCCTTTCCACAGTTCCTATCTATACCCTCGTATGGAAGGCTTCAGGAACCTCCTGGAATCATGCCTGGACAGCAAGTCTCTCGACCCGAACAAGCTGGTTGGCAGATATATTCCAAACGTCACAGGCACTCCATTTCAAATCCATCGCGAGTATTTTGAACAGGTGCTTCATATCACGGGTTCAGAGCGCATTCGATATGTATTGAGGGACTGGAGCTCCTGGGAGAACAATATTAAGAAGGAGAGGGAGGCCACGGCCATGGTGGGTGCGGTGGGTGCTTGATATAGATTGATTATGGTTCTTTACCCTTCTCGGATCAGTTTTTGTACGCGCAATCGTGTCCTCCCCTTTTTATTTCAGCGTTTAGTTATAGATGAAAGCAATTTCACTGCTTACTGCCAGAGTGCTGACCCAACCACGCTACCTTTCACGTGATACACTATGATACGTTCTAATAAACAGCCTCCTTAGAATATATAATCTCCTTCAGCACATAAAAAAGTGACTCTTGGGTTATCACTATTAATAATATATAAAACTAGATATTAGTATATGGGGATAATCTAGATAAGTCCCAATATTGTAATTACTATTTCGCGTGTAGATAGCATCGGTTTACATGTTGAGCAATAAGGCTAAAGCTACGTATATTAATTGATATAATAAAAAATTAAATCTAACACGAGCACTTCACACGTATTATCTAGTATGTGTAGAGCTTAGTATCTTATTATTGAAGTCGTAGTTGGTGCTTAGCAACTGTATTGGCTAATTCCAGAAAACACGAGGCTACCGAGTAAGTGTAGAGGGAGCTGATAACTGAAGGAGCACACGGACTTTCGGGCGGAAACAACTAGAACTTGGGTCACGTGACCTGCCCCTCGTATAGGTACGCATGTGCTAATCCACCACGGCAACTCTGTATTTTCTTGAATAAACGTATGGCTAGTGGAAGAATAACAAGCTAAGAACCTAGGTTATTTTACATACACATCAAAACTTGCACTTTATGCTACCCTATTGGTACGATAGAACCCTCATTATGTGCCGTTCATTGAAATGTAAATAAGAACCGTGAATTATTATCGTGGAGTGCACCAACTATGTATTTCCTAAGTGTTCATGCTAGCGAATGGTGAGAAGAAAGAAAAAAAAGGGGGGTGGGAAGAAAATCAAATAAAAAAGCGCCAAAATCAAGGATGAACAGGGAAAAGAAAATGGCCTGCTAGAGAAGCTCAGTCACCACATCATGAGCGCCAGCTGCAGCTATGAACTTCGTCGACTTCGCAAATATCTCTCCAGCCTTCTTCACTAATTGTTTTTCTGTTCGGTCCGGCCAGTACTCTAGCGAGACGCTGATGGCACCGCCATTCCCTTCAGCACAATCATTTACATCCTTAACACGCACCAGAATTGCAAAATCCATCGGGTCTGTTCCACCGACTGATTCAAAACAGAACGTGGAGGAATTCTCATCCTGGGTGGTGGTGGCCGCGCTTGATTTCGGGAAATTAAACACAGTGTTAAAAAGTGGATGGTGTCTATCGGCACTACCGGTAGAGCCATCGCCGTCCACAACGTCAAGACAGGCGATCTGATGCTGCAAGCCTCTGGAGAAGTCATCCTGTATGCCGCGAATAAGATCCTCGACTGTCACCCTGTTATCGAGGTGCACACGATTGACGCAGAGATTCATGAAGAGTCCGACGGCTGTCTCAATGCCTGGAATAGGATGGTCACGGCCCGACGAAAAATATCCAAAAGAGATGTCTGTTTGCTTTTCCAAAAGGTGGTGCAACGTCAGTGCCCATGCCGCTTGCAGGGTTGTGGCCATTGTGGTGCCGTAGCGGAGACCAAGATCACGCAGGGCCCGCGTATATGGAATTGTAACTTCTTCGCTTGTGCACATCCCTTGGAATTGCTGACCTGATCTGGATGGTAAATTGGTTGGCTTAGCACCACGTAGAAGGTCTTGCCAGTAAGCAATGTCGTTGGGAACCCGGTGGCCGGAAAGGGCTTTATGGACGATTTCATTCGAGCACGTTAGTGTGGTGCTTGAAAATGTATCGCAAGCAGCCTGTAACTCGTCCATAACGACTGCTAATGAGGATGCGTCGAAAATGGTGTGACTGATTTGCAGTAGCACGCGGGCGGTATTACTACCTTCTTCGAGGAGTAGCTCAAGGGTGGGTAGCTGTGGACTGTGGAGCGTGGGCTTGTTGAGGCGGAGGGAAAGCTCCTCAGCTTCCACCCACAAAGTAGTCAGGGGCATGTAAGCTTCTTTGAAAACTACATTGAACATTCTGTTCCTGTTGTCCTGGATAAGGACGGAGCGTAATGCGCTATGCTTGTGGAGAATCTGCTGCCAGGCTGAAGATATGCGGGGTTTGACAATCTCAATCGAATCCTTGAGTTCGAACTGGTATGCCTGTTTGACTTGGAATAATTGTGATCCAGATCTGCGAGCTTTTACCATTCGTTCTTGCAATGCGGTTGCGGGATAAATATCGGTGATCTCCAACTCGGGATGGCCGTCCATGATGGTATTCGTTTTGCTAATGATGGCGTCAAGATTGTCGTGATTGCCGTCAAAGTTTGTCAGGTCACTCAGAGTTGGTTGGGGGGAGGCCTGGAGAAGATCGAGAGCAGTCTGCTCGAGTACGGTCTTCGCAAAATGAATCCATTGCTTCAAGCGAGACTGGTGCTGCATTTGGTTATTCCACGTGAAGTGCAACTCCAGGTTTCCGTGATCGACCGCAGCATAAATCTCCACAAGAGCCGGTCGGCGAACATTGCTACCAATGCAATGGTTATTGATTTGGCTCGCTAGCTCTTCCTTGGGCATGCGAATAAGAGCTTCAGGGGATTCACTTTCAAATTCCCCATATCCTCCACCATAGTTGAAAAGTATTTCCATTAGGTGAGGTTCCTGGTTTGAGTTGCTCTCGCTGTATCGGGAGGCAAAATAAGGTCTCCCGCGGCCCGGTGTCTGGACTCTGGCATCCTTCACTGCTCTTACAGCAGCTACCGTGCTATCCGTAGCGCCAAGAGTGGCTGCGCACGGATACATGGTTGTAAACCATCCCACTGTCTGGCCGATATCGATACTATCATCCCAAGTTTCTCGACCATGTCCCTCAATGTAGATAGTTGGAGTCGCGCGTTCGGAAAACGTCCGAGTAAAGGAAATGGCCAGGGAAGCAATAAGTGAGTCGATTGTCTCCGAAGTTAGAGCTTTATTACTCTGTGATAGTAATTGCCCGGAAGTAGCATCATCCAGAGAGAATGATGTTTGGGCAATGTGTCCGTATGTATTTTGCTCTGCTGCGACACCCCAGAACTTCATTTCGGGGGCGTGAGAGGCAAATGCAGGTTGGTCCTCGATTTTTGTGCGCGCTTCCTGGAGAATTGTCCACTCGTGGAAACATGTGATTGGAATTGGCGGGGGCAACGCTTTGTTTTCCAGCAATTGATGCAGCTGACGAGCAACCACCCTCCATGATACAAGATCGACAACGAGATGCAGAGCTGACATGAGCAGTAATATAGACCCATCTATTTGCATGGATATAGCGAAGAAAATCGGCCCCGTGATCGGATTGAGCTCGTTCTGCTTCACACGAATGTATTCGTTGGCTTCGATTGCAGTACACTGTCCAAGGTCGTAGAAGTTGTAGGATCTTACTGCATCTTTGCTGATGGTTTGAGATATGTTGCCGTCTCGGTCGTATTGGAATCTCGCTCGCAGCATTGGGTTTTGCTCTACAATAGCACCAATAGCCGTTTCAAGTCGGTCATGTGCAAGTTCAGAAGATAGTTGGAGCAAGAAGCTCTGATTAAACTGCGAATTCTGATCCAAGGGTCCTGTCTTTTCTGCAGCCATGTGCTTGAAGTACATGCGCTGAACAGGGGAAAGGGGGAAGGGTTGATGGTCCTCGATGAACGTGGGTCGAGCTTCTTGGGTTTGTACGGTGTTGATATGCGCTGCAGCGGCTTTGTCTGCAATAATGGCCAACCTCCGAATAGTTTGCGATTGCATTATGTCTCTTGCCGAGATCTTGATACCTGCCTGTCGAGCTTTGGATGCAACTTGAATTGCAGAGACTGAATCCCCGGAGAACTGTGGGAAAGGTACTTCTGTCGCGATATGTCTTGCTGGGCGATTCAATACAGTGGCCCAAAGCTGTCTAATCAGCTCCTCCGTAGGGCTGAGTGGCCTATCTGACGCAGTGCGTACCACTGTAGGTAACAGTGACTTCTCATATGTGTCGTGTGACGCACTGGAGACCCAGCGAGAGATGCGCGCCCGATCGATCTTTGCAGCTGAGCCACGAGGCATCTTTCTGACTACTATCCATGCATGTGGAATCATATACATAGGTAGCTTCGTGGCCAGTTCGTTGTGTACACGAGCCAAGGTCTGCTCGTTCGGGGTGACCACAACTGCACTCAGCGAGTCCTTCTCATCAGTTGATAGACTGGGAGTATTCCCAATATTTTCTGTCAGCTCTACAACAGCAGTGAGATTCTTTTGCCATGGCCCGTGCGAGGGGTAAATAACACACGCCTGCTCAATCTGGTCCGCAGCTGCTACGTGATACTCGATCTCTCCCAGCTCCAAACGCCTTCCGTTATGTTTGATCTGCGAATCCATACGACCCAGAAAGATGACTGTTCCGTCTGGTTCAAAACGCACACGATCTCCAGTGCGATACAGACGTTGGGTTGGTTGGTCAGCCATCCACTCTACGTTCTCTATGAATGTAGCTGCTGTTTTTTCTGGGTTGTCAAGATATTCTCGAGCGAGTGTATTTCCAGAGATAGCAAGTTCACCTGTGCATCCGACGGCGGCAAGGCGAGGGCGACTGGTAGGGGAAAGTGGATCGATGACCCAAAGCTGGGCCCCCATAGGTCGACCTATGTTAGCGCGACTCACATCCCGTAGAGAACCACTAGCCGATAAGATGCAGGTTTCGGTAGGTCCGTAGCCTGCAAGAATGTTTTTTGCTCCACGACAATGGATAAGTGCATCCTCGGTAACTGCCTCTCCCCCTAAAACAATCATATCCATTGCCGAGGCCGCGTCAGGTTCCACAAGAGAAGCCATCGTTGGCGTCAAGAAAACAAATGATGCGCGGAAGTTTTTCAAGCTCTTAGAAAGATCATCGAGGCGCTCAGCTTCAGAAGGCAAGCAGATGGTTGCCCCAGATGATAGGCCGATTAAGATGTCGAGAATGGAGGCATCGAATGTAAACGACGAGAAGTTGTAAACCCGACTGTGGGGTCCTAGCTTGAACTTCTCACGCATCGCAGCTGCTCCGGTCGCTAACGATGAATGCTCCATGACGACACCTTTGGGCAAACCTGTTGATCCACTCGTAAACAAAGTATAAGCGATATCATGGGGTGTGGCGGGGCTGGTGAAAGAGCAATCCGCTCGCCAAGTTTCCATTTCCATCGCATTGACAGCGAGACACTGAATCGTGTGTTGAGGAAGCGCGTTATTACTGGAAGCCAGCACAAAAGTGGCTTTTGTTTGATGGATGATATGCTGGTGTCGGTCATATGTGTCCTTTGGATCCAGTGGCACATATGCTGCGCCTACCTTTAGTACTGCAAGCATAGCGACAACTGCCCACGCTCCCTTTTCGAACATGATAGGAATATAGGACCTAGGAAGAATGCCTTTACTCGATAGATGAGCGGCCAAACGAGATGATGTTGCTTCGAGCGCATGGTATGTCCATTGGCCGCCCACAGTTGCATCTAGCGCGATGGCATTGGGTTGTATTCTTGAGTGCTGCTGAATTTCCCAGTGTATGCAAGAATCCTGACGGGGATCGCAATGTTGATTCCACGCTTTTACTGCCGCGTGATCGACTGAAGAAGCCATATCAAATTCAGCTAGGGAACTGTTCTTGGGTGCACAACAGACCCAGCCAATGGCCTCTCGGAAGTGTTGCGTTAACCATTGGATTGCCTGTTCGGATAACAAGTTATTATCATAGTGCATATGTACGGTGACACTACCCTCTATGTCGGCCTCCGGGATACATTCTACGATGAGACCGTAAGATTCAGACATGGTCTGGGAGAGCTGCTCATCAATCATGAGAGCGGTCTCTGCTCCTGAATCTACTTGATCCAATGACTGAACGAGAAGTAAGTTGTTGAGCTCCAGTTTCATACCGGTATCTTTGGCAAACTCTTGGGATATGGTTCGCAATCCCAGTTGCTCATGAGGAATCATAGCCGTCGACTGCTCTCTGATCTCATTGAGAAGATTCTCCAAGGTTGGTGTCTCTCTCAACCTCATGTGCACGGGGACGGTGGTGAATGTAGGTGCCGGAAGGCTTTCGATATTCGCGACCGGAGCGTTTCTTCCGGAAAGAACTGCACCGAATAACACATCGTCAGATGCAGTGTAGCGAGATAGTACAACTTCCCAAGCGGTTCGCAGGATCAAAGGAAGCGTGAGACCTGCAATGGAGCTCTGCCTGGGGCATTTCACCACAGAGATTGAGTTGGCGTTTGTTCGCGATTCGTAGGTAACGTCTGGTATAGATGGGAAAGAGGTGGGCTGAGCCTCTAAGAGCTGAGCTTTCCAAAAGTCGATGGATGCTTGCTTATCGTGTTGAAGAAAAGCTACAAACTCATTGAAGCATGCTGCGCCTGATTCAGACAGGGTGCCGGCAAGTCCTTGTTGGAGCTCAGCCATCAACAGGGGCAGTGACCAGCCATCGTAGCTTGAGTGATGAATTGTCAGTGAAAGGTATGTGTAGTAGTCAGACTTGAAGATGGCCGGGTAGACCAATTCTTTTCCCAGGAGCATGTTTTTCTGACATCTGTCCTGTTCAGTTTTGATGGTCTCCATGACATGAACAGACAAAAACGTTTCCTCATGCTTTTGCACAACCTGAACATAACCATCCTTATCATTTGCGATGATTCGGGTCCGAAGAATAGGGTTTCGAGCCCGCACCCTATTCCAAGCCATTTGCAGGGCCGTGGTTGTGACGCTGGAATGAAGTTTGTAAACAAAGCTCCCAACATAAGTGCCGGAACGAGATTGTGACATGGCCATGATCCCAGCCTGGAGTGGAGTACACGGGTATGCGTCCTCTACCTCCTCGCGCTTCATGCCACAGAGATCAGCCAAGTCTCTTATATCTGTTGAGGGATGAAGAAGGACAAAAGGCGCAATTTTAGTCTGCTTCTTGTCCTCTTGTGGCGTCATTGCCTTGGCCATTGCTTGAAGGCTACCGTGCTGCAAGATGTGTGCCACACGCAGACTCCATCCTTTTTGCAAAGCCAGCGTTGAAAGCCGGATCGCTGCCACGGAATCACCCCCGACATCAATGAACATATCGCCTGCAGAGATTTGTGTCGGTGGGATGCGAAGAACGCTACTCCACATCTGCTGCAGAGCACGCTCATTCTCGGTCGACACATCTAGGTGGCTGTGCTTGGTCGTAGACATGAGTGATGATAATTGATCTACTGAGCTAGCTTGGATCATGCTCCGGAGGGCTTTTCTGTCAGTTTTCCCTGAAACAACGCGGGGAATGAAATTAATTGGGACAAAAATGGTAGGGATCCAGGCGCGTGGAAGTCGAAGTGTCACTGCTGTACGGATGCAACGCATCTTTTCGATGGCAGATGGTTCTGCGTCAATACCAACATCAGCTAATACTGATGTTGAGCTGTGTCCGGTTCGAATGAAGGCCACCAGCACCTTTTTGTTGTTCCAAGCTTCGATCTTACAGGCTTCAACCACGACATCCCCTACCGCACACCCAGAGGCGATTAGTTGTTGCTCAACTTCTCCTAGCTCAATGCGCTGCCCATTGATCTTGACCTGAGAGTCAGCACGGCCTAGGTATACAAGTTCGCCGTTCGGGAGATGAACCGCCAAATCACCTGTCAGGTACACTCGCTCCGGCCCTTGGGGAACGAGGTCAGTAAGCCATTGTGGCCGTGACTTGAACGCAGCTCGAGTCAGGGCTTCGTTTCTAAAATAGCCCT
The DNA here is from genome assembly GCA_003073855.1 of Periconia macrospinosa. Taxonomy (NCBI): domain Eukaryota; kingdom Fungi; phylum Ascomycota; class Dothideomycetes; order Pleosporales; family Periconiaceae; genus Periconia; species Periconia macrospinosa. Next base: position 62,060 of record KZ805394.1, read on the forward strand.
CGGAAAGCATGACGCTGGATACCATGATTTCTCCGATTTCGCCCAGACCGACGACGGATTCTACATTACCAGGTTGAACTAACCACATTTTCCCGCTGGTCGAATAACCGATAAGACCGTTGGGTAGCGGCTCTCGGCGAATGTCGACAGTTGCACAGAGAATAGACACCTCCGTGGGCCCGTAGCCGCTAAGTACTTCAACTGAAGGTGGCCATCTGGCAGGTATATCCTCTGTAACTGCCTCGCCTGCAAGAACAAGAGTTCTAAGCGACTCGGGTGGATTGGGAATAGCGTTGGCAGTGGTTGGGGTCAGGAGTGCCCACGTGACACCTGATCGTGCCATGAAACCTCCAATATCTGACATTCTTTCGTCATCTGATGGAATTACGATACAGCCCCCAAGGGCTAAAGCACCGTAGAGCTCCAGTACTGAAAGATCAAAAGTCAAGGAAGAGTAGTGTAGCACTCGGGACACCGACTGCATATTTGTGGATTTCGTGTGGACTGCAATAGACGTGGCAATTGTACTATGTTTCATGACGACTCCTTTCGGCAACCCCGTACTTCCTGAGAAAGGTTAGCATCCTAGACTATTATGAATCATATAGGCTGACTTACCTGACGTGAAGAGCACAAAACAGGTGTTTTCAGCATCTGCCATGGCCTGGACTGGCGCAGCGTTTGCTGTAAATAAGCCCATGTGAGTAGGATCAATCACAAGAACTGATGACATCTCAGATGCATTTTCCAAGCTCTTGGCCATTTTGGTAGTGCCCGCGAGCACCAATTTTGCCTGTGTCTGATTGATAAGGCCACGGAGGCGCTGTACAGGCTGCAATGGATCCAGAGGAACGTACGCTCCGCCAGCTTTCCAAATGGCCAAAATGCTGATGATTGCGAACACGGACTTTCCAAAACATACGGCCACGATGTCCTCGGGGCCAATTTTGAGACTTTGGAGGTGACGAGCTAGAACGTTAGATATCTCATCCAGTTCTTTGTATGTCCATTTTCCTTCATGGGAATCAACTGCGATTGCATGCGGTTGACGTGACACTGTCTGAGAAAATAGGTCGTGTAGACAAAGGTTGACCACCTCTGGGTGTGGTCCATTCCATTTCTGCATCATAGAAATCTCGGCTGATGAATTGGTGTTGAGCTGGTCTAGGGTACTGACAGTATCGTTTTGATTTAAAATCCGACCAAGTGCTTCGACCCAATGTTCAAAATGGTTCAAGATCCAATCCAATTCGGTGGTGTCAATTATTTGATTGTCGAACATGATGTAACAATCGATGTAATCAGGTCCAAGACCGAGTTCTGCAACAATGGCGAAAGGATGTGCCTCTGTCTCTTCGCCTTTCGCCACCAGAGTGCCAAATACTACGTCTTCTGCTCCCATTTCTTTGAGAAAAGCAGGTTGAATGACGAGTGAGCTTTTGAAACCACAAAGATGTGCATCTTCCTTTGGTAGTAATTTTGTGATCTCCTGGAGGCCAATGTGTGCGTGTGGCATCATGGTGATGTTGTCGTCTTGAACCGCTCGAAGTACTTCCATAGCAACGGCCTCTTTAGCCACGTTTACACGAGCCGGAACAGTGGCAATGCAAGGACCTGTAACCCTATCTATGTTTGCAATAGATACGTCTCGGCCGGAGACTGTCATCCCGAATACCACATCTTCAGTGCCGTGGTCAGAATGTTGTGCTATCGTGACCGCCCAAGCACTCTGAATCAAGGTTGCTGCGGTGATTCCTTGTAAAAGTCGGGGTAGATTCAACCTTCTCTGCAAAACTGAATTCGTCCATGGTTTGGCGTTCTGCTTAGTCGTCGCAAGTCGTGGGAAAGTTGGCGCTGCTGCGTCACTTAAGCGATCCCTCCAGAACGCTTTGGCTTCTTCGAGGACCTTTAAGTCGGAGGTGTATCTTACGTAAGAGGAGTAAGGAGCGATATCCATGATAGCTTTTTCATCTTCATAGCAAGCTTGGATCTTGTCGAGGATGAGCTTCCTACTGAAACCATCATATAAAGCATGGTGCATGACCCAAGTGAGGGTAGTTTTGCATTCGGAGAGTCCTAACCAGATAAGTGGGGTGCCTCCAGTGCCGGTGGTCATGGCTAGAGAGTGAGGACTCCTTTCTGTTGAAAATTTGATTTCCTCCCTGATGACGACTTGCAGAGTTCCATGCCCCTCAACAAAGACCAGACGTGTGCGTAGGATTTGTTCGGCGTCGGCAACTTTATTGAAGGCGCGCTCTAATCGGCTGATATCGATGCCGGGTGTTAGTTTTATTGTTTCGGTAGAGATGTAGGCATCTTTCCCACTTCCGGAGAGGGCAAGTAAGCCTTCTTGGAGAGGCGTGCATGGATAGATGTCTTCGATCAATCCATTGCCCACGTTGCAAACTAAAGCGACTAACGCGACAATGTCGGATCTATCGTTTTCGTTTACCCTAAGAAGTGAGAAAGGCGCAATAGCTTCGTCCGTTGAAAACTCAGTGAGGGTTTTGGCCATTTCTTGCAATGTCACTTGTTTGAATACCAACGATGTCTTCAAACTCAGTTTGACGTCTCGAGCCAAGGCAGCTAATGTCATGGCAGCGACACTATCGCCTCCGACGTCGAAGAACTGATCGTCAAGACCAATTGAATCATGGTCTATACCGATTGCTTTGGCCCAGAGTTTTTGGAGCAGGATTTCTTGTTGGCTGGTAGGTTTCCTCTTATTCTGACCTCTGGTATCGCCTATCCGGGATCTCATGAATGCACTAAGATTTATCTCGCGCAGAGTTTTCCGCTGGATCTTTCTCGATTGCGTAAGGGGCATAGACGAAACTGGTACGATTGCAGATGGAATAGAGTGTTTCGAGAGCGTGGACCTGAGTTTTTCGCGTAGATCTGAGAAGCAGCTCGGATCCTCGTCTATAATCACTGTGCATGAAGCGCTGTGGACATGGCTGCGCGATGAAACGAAGGCCACCAATCTTTTGCCAAGATCTAAGATGTCGACTACTTCAGCAGCAACAAAGCTGTTATCGTTGAGTGTGGTTGAGACAGCATCTTCAACGGCCTGCAGGTCTATGCGGTGTCCGTGAAGCTTGGTTTCCTGATTTTTGCGTCCCAAAAATTCGATTGTCCCGTCTGGCGCATATCGGGCCAAATCTCCTGTTGCGTAAAGTTGCCCTTGGCCTTTGAGTGATGATGGAAGCGTTTGATAAAAGGCGGGGGAAGAAGGGAAAGCGGACAAACTTCGATCCTTGTCTTTCAAATAGCCTCGTGCAACGCCTGCGCCTTCCAAAATAATCTCGCCAATTCCACCTACGGGAGCAAGTAAATCCAGGTTGCCCGGATCTGTGAGCCATATACGCATTGTAGGGAATGCTTTTCCGATATTCGCTGGCCTATCAGGGGTAACTTGGAAATTACAGACACCGTTAATGCCACTTTCTGCCGGCCCGTAGCTGTTGACGACGTGAGCATGAGGAGACCAAGCGTATATGATGTCCCGAGAGAGGGCTTCTCCGCCAACAAGAAGGTTCTTCATACTAGGTACCTCAGCAGGCTGAATTGTACGAACGACAGTGGGGGTCAGATTGGCTGCGTTGGCGTTTAGTTCCTCGATGGTGGCCGCGAGCTGGTGGATTCTATTTTCCTCGCTAGGGATACAAACACAGCCGCCAGCTCTTAGAGTGCTGATGATGTCAGTCACTGCGACATCAAAAGAAAACCCAGCGAACTGGAGTCTTCGTGTCTCGGCAGTATTGATGCCAAGGATTCTTTCCGAGTAAGCCGTGGCTGCGATGCTGCGATGTGTGTGCATAACGGCCTTTGGTGTGCCAGTACTACCGGATGTAAAAACGACAAATGAAAGGTTTGTAGACTTGATTGGCTCTGTGGGAGTTCGAGGAGGGGTTAGAAGCTTGTTATTAAAGAGTGCAGGCGTCACTGCGAGACACTGTAACCCAGCCGCTTCCACACTTGCGATCGCGCTTATGTCTGCAAGGACCGTTGTAGCATCTGCAAAGTCGGCCATTGTTTTTATTTGCGCAGATGATACGTCCAACGGCATGAAAGTGACCGCACCCCCTGCTTTCAACACAGCCAAAACAGCAACAATTGCCCATTTCGATTTGTGGAAGCAAAGTGGTATGATTTGGTCCGCTTTGTGAACAATTCCAGTAGACAACAGATGACTAGCAAGGTCCGAGGAGACCTGGTCAAGCTCTGCTCTGCTTAAGTCTCCGTCCCATGATTGAACGGCAGGGGCGTCAGGGGATATCGCTGCTAGTCTTGAAATTTCCTCATGCAACAACTCATCGACGATAACAGGAGGGATGGCGTTGGTGTCCAGGATGAATTCTCGTTGAATTGGTCCCACCAGGCTGATCTCGCTTACGAGTTCTGTTGGGTCGCGAATAATGCTTTCGATAGCTTGGCCTACGGCTTCTGCTACTAGGTGTGCTTGGTCACGCCCAAGACAGCTTGTGACGTATTCCATCCCTATCTCGATGCCAGAGGGCCTATCCACAACACCAAGAGTGATGGAATATTCTGTAGGATCATGGGATGATAGTTCGTGGAAAATGAGGGATCCGACCTCCTCATTATCGGTAAAAGCTTGGTAAGTGAGGAGAGTATTGAACAGAGTGGCACCGTCGCGCAAGCCCACAGCGTGATGGATTGACGATAGAGATACCTCTTGATGTTCGAAACTTTCCAAGAACTCTTTTTGGGCGCTGTGAAGGCACTCAAGCAGAGTGCTGGATCTATTGAATTGCATCTTGCAGATCAGCATCGTGAAGTACGGTCCAATGGCATCTTCGATGCCACTGATTGGGCGATGGCGCCCCGAAGCTAGATATCCGAAGCAGACTGTATCGTTTTGTATGAATGATCGCAACACGAGACTCCACGCTACCTGCACGATATTGAACGGTGTAAGTCCATATTTTCTGCTTGCATCGCGAAGTCTCTCAGGCTCGACAAGCGGAATAGAGACAATCTCTATCGTGCTTTTCTCTTCCGTAGCGATTGCCATTTGCGGAAAGTGGCAAGGCTCGACTCCATCAAGTTGATTCTTCCAGAAGTGAAGGCTTTGCAGAATGCTGCTTTCTGGCATAGTTTCCAGCCAATATCTTATCAACGGCTTATATTTTGAGCGATTGAGAAGGTCTTGATTTAAACTGTGGTATGCCAACGAAATCTGGGAAAGAATGAGGTGCATAGATGCTCCGTCAATAATAGTATGACTGATGTCCAAGCGGCAGACCGTACGTGTGCCACCTTGGCATATGACCAGTTGATGTAGGACGGGGCCACTCGATGATTTTAGGGGCGTAAACTCGCCCACTGCCGATACTGCTAGGTCGTATGATGCCTTTGGTGCCAAGATATTCATCCGGGGAGCCACTGTCTTGAGAACGACTTGGGCGAATAGAGTCCCAGCTGCGACACTACCTTCGACAAAGTATGTCCGCAATATGTCGTGCTTTTTCACCACATTCTCCCATGCGTTGCACAGCGACTCAACATCTATCATACTGCCGTCTTTGGTCGTGATTTCCCAGGTTGAAGAGGTCAAATACTGGTCCGGGTTTCGAGTTTGACTCATCAGCATTCCTTGTTGCTGGGGGTGGCAAGGATATATGTCCTGTATAATGCTTCTGGGAACGTTTGCCTTCTTCATGGCATCAGCTAAGACCAACTCAAAGCTGCTCTCATCGCTCTGGACGAGCTCGCAGTCGGCGAAAGTCAGCGACTCGAATTTAGCCATGGGAATGCTGGTCAGGTTGATCAAAGCCTCTCGTATGTTAGAACACCAAGCCTCGATCCTTTTCTTTTCATGCATGAGACAGTTGTACCCAATCTCAATCTTTAGTTCGCCATTGACTACCATAGCGAGGAGTTCATGCTGAGCGGGGCGCCTCAAGTCGTGGGCGACAGACGAGCTATGAACGGCCTGGTTTTCCATTCGAGAGAAGAACTGGTGCGCCGATATAGATTCCAAATGCTGGTTCCCAACGTAGTTGAATAGAATATCTGAATCCTCGAGTTTCTTTTCATCTCCGGTTGATCGCATAAAGTCTTGCAACCATTGTCAACCGGAATATCGTTTTCTGCTCTTTTTCACTTGTTGCAGGAGGGAACCCAAGTCACACTTCTCTGTGAAGACTGGCGACATTGAAGTAAACCATCCGACTGAACTGTAAGAATCGAGATTCATATACGAAGACCTTCCGTGATCTTCATTAAGCACACGCGCAGGGGGGTATTCTTGAAATGTCTGATGGTAGCCGGTAATGACGCCCGTTAGGAGCAGATCCACTATCTCAATTCTGTCCGTGGTTTGGGCGACAGCTAATAAGGACGAAGTGATTTCCGCATCGAGAGTAAAAGAAATTTCTGCCACGTCGCCGTATAAATTGTCCTGGGGTGCAGATAGCTGGGTTGCCGTCGACCACTTATCAAGATTTACTCCTTGATTAAGCTTGCGGATGCTCGTATGCTTTAACCATGTGTTGAAAGAGAGTGGTTTTGCAGATGTAATATCTCCCGTCTGGAACGCTTCCTGTAGCTCGTCAGTAATGATCTGCCAGGAGACAATATCAACGATGAGATGGTGAGCTGTTAAGAAAAGGAAGTTTTCGCCTGAATCTTGCATGATCAAACACACTGCTAGTCCGGGACCCTTTAGTATATCGACCCGCTCTTGCGTGCCCTCTATGGCAGCTTTGAGTTCTTTTTCATTCTTAACCTTGTAGGCGCAGAGTGTAAATGCGTTCTCTGGGAGGATATCTGAAAATTGACACCAAGTTTCGTTCTCATACGCGAATCTCGTGCGAAGAGCACCGTGACGAGTGACAATGAGTGTCAAATGTTTGCGTAGATTCTCAATGGAGACCGGTCTCAAAACTTTAAGTAAAGTTGCAAGGTTGAATCGCTTCAATGTGTTCGGAGTAGCTCTCGACAAATAGGTCCTTTGAATAGCTGATAGTGGAGTGGACACAGTTTCATTGTGTTCAAAGCCCTCGCTTTCTGTGGGGATGATAGATTCACCGTTCTTCGCGATATCCGCGATAGTCATTCCGGATAACAAGTTTTCCACGGTAACGACAACACCAGCAGCCTTGGCTTTAGACCGTATCTGCATTGCTGCCAAACTATCACCGCCCAGAGAAACAAAAGTTCTGTTGACCCCAATTGTCTCGCTTGGTTTGTTTAGGACAGATGCCCAGACAGCTAGTAGATCTGCCTCAAGTTTGGTTTTAGCAGGTTGGATCATGGTATCCTGGAATGTCTCCTGGATTTTCTCCGTTGTATTGTCGTCCAACTCGGTCAGCCAACGAGATATAAGGGATATATTTAGTTTACCGGATGCAAGCTCCGGTATGTGAGAAACAAGTGCCCAGGCTGTAGGAACCATCAGTGAAGGAAGACGTTCCGACACCCAACACTTGATATCCTGTAATTGGGAACGGTGAATTCCAATGTTTTCGTTGCTCAAGAGACGGAGGGAGCTATCTTCCGACGAATCATAGGCGTCTTTCAGCACCACTACCGCCACAATCTGATCTTTCAAGGTGCCAGATCGAGGTAGTGCCACAGAGCAGGTTCTGACATATCCATTGTCAGATATAACTTGCTGGATTTCCTCTAAATCAATTCGATGACCTCGAAGTTTGCGTTGGGCATCTTTCCTACCAAGTAAGAAGATTCTTCCCTGGCCGTTCAAATGCACCAAGTCACCAGTCTTATAGAAACGGTCTTGCTTGAAATCCGATGATGCCCAAGCTGGGTTGGTGAATATTGCTGCGTCCGTACGTCCTTGGTCATTAATGTAGCCTCTCATGACCGTGGGACCCGAAAGTACAAGCTCTCCAATACCGCCGATGGGCATTAGTACGTTATGATTCGCTATCCCGACTACCCAGGCATTTGTGGATGGAATTACGCGACCAATGGTGCTACCGTCGCTGCTTGTGTTGAGATCATCGTCGAACGTTGCGTTTATACAGCATTCCGCCGGGCCGTAGACATTGATTAACTTGACTTTTGGCGCCCATTTCCTCGCAACATCAAGTGGCAGTCTTTCGCCCCCGAGAATCATGGTGTGAACGCTGGGAATGTTTTCTGGTTGCAGTTGTCGAGCCATGCCGGGCACCAAATCCACCCAATTCACGTCGAAGTCCCTGATAAATGCGGCAATGTCGTTTTTGCGGTCCCATTCTGACGGTACGCAGACGCAGCCTCCCTGTGAAAGCGTAGTAAATGTTTCTTCGATAGAGACATCGAAACTCCATGATGCGAACTGCAGAGCTCGCGTTGTAGAGTCGATTCTCAAAGCGCTTGCATGTGCCAGTATACTCGCGCAGAGACTACCGTGCTCTAACATGATACCTTTGGGCAAACCAGTCGATCCTGACGTATATACAATGAAAGCCACGTTTTCAGGCTGCACTTTCCGGGTTGGTGTTACAAGCGATCCGCTTGGGAGGTCTACCAAAAACTGGGCTGTAAAAGTAACGGCACAAAGTTCCAGTTCACTCATCTTCGAATACAATGCTTCGCTTGTGAAAGCAAGTTTAGCCTCTGTTTCTTTGTGTATGTGATGTAGTCGGATAAGAGGTTGGGCAGGATCTATTGCCACGCAGACTCCTCCAGCCTTGAGAATGCCAAGAATGATGATGACAGCAAGAGAGGTTTTTTCGGAACACAATAGCACCTTCTCTTCCAGCGCGATTTGATGTTCCCGGATCAAAAAGTGTGCAAGGCGGGAGGATAAGTCGTCTATCTCAGCATAGGTGAAGCTACCGTCCCTAGATTCTACGGCGACGGCTTCCGGGGCGTGAATTGCTTGCTGGGTGACAAGGTCATGTAAGCACTGCTCAGCGCGCAATGCTCTTACATTCAATTGGTTCATTTTAGACACTTGCTGTGGTGAAATGATGCTCAGGTCCTTGAGTTTGGCATCATGATGCCGGACGAGACTGGCAATGGCACTGGCGACTGTATCAGCAATATTCCGGGCGTTTTCATCGCTCATGGACGAGTGCCAATATGTTAATGAGGGATCCACGCGGGTACCATAGTCATCAACGTCCAGTGCTACCATATCTTCCGAAGGATCGAAAAGAGTTTTGCGATCGAAAGTTAGTTCATGCGAGGCCGTGGCGTCTGCGCCATATCTCTGATAAGAAATTGCGGTATTGTAAAGCCCACCAGGATGCGCACGCAGTACATCCGACAAGGATGATGATGCATGATCCAGGCTCCGGGTCAAATCGTCCTGAAGATAGCGAAGAATTTGATTGCAGCCAGATTCTCCGTCCAGTTCAATACGACGAACGATGGTGTTTATGTATGGGCCAACAGCATTGTCCAAGTACGGCAAGGCCATGTCTCTTTGTGAAACCAAGAATCCAAAGGTCACTGTCGTTTGATTGGTGTATGCTTGAAGAAGTAGTGCCCAGGCCAGCTGGAAAAGGCTTGACATGGTCACACCCTGCTTCTGGCAGTATGTTTCTATTAGATTCCTATCCAATACTTCGAAATGAATTGTTTTGAGACCTTTCGATCGAGTCGGAATGGGCGTGGTCCGTCCTGGGAGGAAGCAGGGTACAGCATCAATAAGGTAATTACTCCAGTAGTCCAGGTGCATGGCGTTACTGCTTTCCTTTTGTTGGTGGTACTCAACATATTGTCGATATGCAGGAGGTTTTGCAATAGGGGTGCCGGCATATGCATTTTGTAGCTGGTCTACTATAATAGCGAGTGAAGCTCCATCAACGAGGGCGTGATTTATATCCAGACGGCATTTGCATGCATCTTTGGAAAGTCTTTGCAGCGTCAAGCGATGGTGGGGTTGAGCCAAGGAATAGGTTGGCCGCGACAGAGTTTCAATATCCACGTCGGTGGGCGCCTCTTCAATCCAAGCAGCCGAAGAGCCTGCACGCAGTACAACCTGGTGAAAAGTGTCTGCTCCCACCACATCATCAATGAAAGTGGTTCTTAAGATTGCGTTCTTCTCAACAATCTGCTGCCATGCCTGCCTGAGCTTCCCAACGTCGACTGTAGTAGCTGAAATGTCCCACGTGATATATAGTTGATACAGATGTATTTGCCGACTTTGGCTGACCAAAATTCCTCGTTGAATAGCTGACGTAGGATAAATGTCCTCAATAACCGATAGGTCTCGCAGAGCGAGCTGACGAGCGAGACTTTTTAGATATGTTTTTGAAGCCGAATGGGGAATACTACCGGCGAGAAGAGGAAAATCTGCAACGTGTAGCTGCCGTGGCTTCAACGGTAATTCGTGGGCGAACCTAACGAGTGCTTCTTTGCAATTTTGAAACCACTGTCTGACTTGTTCTCCACGCTTCATTGCCCGTGGGTGCTGGAAGTTGAACACAAAGCAGCCATCCTTCACAATGCTCGTAATTTCGAAAAGTGCAAGGCGTCTACCTGTGCGGCGCTCGTCAAATGGGAGACCATTCTCCCCACAGATAAACTCGAACTTGGAAGTAGAAGCCGTGTTTTCCTGCCCAAGTGTCGTGAAGCTGCCGCCGAAATTGAATAAGATCTCCATAGGGAAGTCTCTCGCCTCTCTCTCTTGTGACAAGTAGCGTGAGGAAAAGTAATCTAGCCCATTGAGCGTGAGCGAGCGGCGGGAAATACTGATATTTTGAACCATGTCTGTAATTTCCGCATTGAAACCAGCATTTTTGAGTATCAATGGGTAGATGGTCGTGAACCAACCCACGGTTCCGCTGATGTCGATGGAAGCATCCCAAGCCTCACGCCCATGACCTTCGACAAAAATCTGGGGAATATCTCTTTCCTCTGAAAAGGTCTGATGGAATGAGTACAGAACAGCAGTGATCAGAAGATCCACAGGGTCGGAAGCGGTGGGGACATTGCATGCTCGAAGAAGTGCCTTTGAGTCTGCCTCATTTAACTGGAAAGTCGATTCTGTGGAATTAGAAACAGTGTTCTCTTCTGTACTTAGATTCCAAAAGTTAAACCATTCCGACTCGGGAGTGAGCACTGGTTGAGCTGGTATACCCTGCGCATATTCGTATTGAATCTTCGTCCATTGTGAGAACGACATTGATGATGGTTGAGAGACATTGATAAGAGTGCCATTCAAAACGACATCCAAGTCATCTAGAATGATTCTCCATGACACAAAATCGACCAAGAGATGGTGTGCGGCGAGGTGCATAGTTCGCTCGCCATCTTTAGCAACGAACACATCTGCAGCCAAAACAGGGCCACGGACAATGGATATGATACGCTCACTCTCATCGACGAGCTTATTCTTTTCAGCCATTGATTTGATGTTGTGTTGCTTCAACACAAAAGATCCTTCGGCATCCAGAGTAATGTGTTGCTTCCAATGCTGGCCTTCTCTTGCAAATCTTACGCGGAGCATTGAATGTCGATTTATGACCGCCACAAATGCCTTTTGAAGTGCGTCAAACTCCACATCTCCCTTGAGACTGAGTGAAATGCTTTGGTTGCACATATTCGCTCCTTCAGGATCATTTTCAAAGTAAAGCTGTTGTATGGGAGACAGTTCAAAGGGTTCTCCAATCTTTTCTTCTTCTCGATCATGAGTCTTGACCGTTTTGCAGCACGCCTCTTGTGCAATTTCTGCGAGGGATTGCGGCATGAGTAAGCTTCGCACTGTGACGTTCAGGTTGCGCTTGCGGCATTCGGACACTACTTGCATGGCAAGGATGCTATCTCCGCCGCGGCGAATGAACTGATCGTTGATTCCCATGTTAACGTCTTTTAGAACACGTTTCCAAGCGTTTAACAAAATCGCTTCCGAAGCGGTTGTTGGTTGCTGAATTTCGGTTTGTTGGGAGTCAAGCATCTGCGCATCCGCAGTTTCAATCCAGGTCTGAATTCGACGTACGTCGAGTTTATCGGATGAAGATCGTGGCATTGAACGAAAAACCAGCCATTGTGTGGGCACCATATATGGTGGAAGTGACTTTTCAAGTTCTTTTTGGATTTGCCGTGTTTCTTCCGCACTCGTCGATCCTGTGACCATTGGAAGAGGCTCAATTGTATTGACGGTAATATCCATCGAACCCTCTAAAGACCGCAGAGTGATGATACCTGTCAAGTGACCATTATCTAAAGCAAAGAATGACAAATTAGCCAAGAGCGTATCAATTCATCGCATTGCGCGCGATGCGTCAGATGGAGAGAATACGTACAAATTCCTTTTCTAGGCACACATGCCGTTGCCTCTTGAACTAGAGAGCTCCGCCGTAAATGATGCTCAACTTCTCCAGGTTCCAGTCTTTGACCTCTAACCTTCACTTGGCTATCTTTACGACCAACGTATAGAATCAATCCGCTCGTGCCGTATTTGACCAAATCTCCCGTTTTGTACAAGCGACCTGAGGACGACGAGCCTCTCCACCACTTTGGGGCAGGGACAAAGGCGGCATTTGTTTTGATGGCGTCGTTAAAGTATCCATCAGTAACAATCTGTCCGGATATCAATAGCTCTCCAACTTCTCCAGGCTTCACCAAGACGTTATGATCATCCGAATCCACTACCCAGAGACCACCCCCCAACGGCCTTCCAATGGTTGCAGCGGGGACTCTTGTTTCAAGATTATAGTGTAAAACTGAGGCGGAAACAGCACACTCAGAAGGACCATACACGTTGGAAATGTGTTTTCCCTCTGATAACCAGTTGTTAATCAAGGCTTCGTCCGGCGCTTCACCACCCACAATCAAATTTCGGAGAAGCGGTACCTTCCCTGGCTCGACCGTGCGCGCTAGTGAAGGTGTCAAGAAAACAAGATCCGTGCGGTATTGGTTCAGCACCTCTACAAGATTGTTTTCTCGTTCAGTCTTGGAAGGAATGCAGCAGCAACTGCCAAAACACAGGGTGGTAATCAATTCGAACATGGAGGCGTCAAATGTCGCAGGCGCGAACTGGAGTACACGTGTGGATGATGAAAGTTGAAACTCCAATCCCTGGGCCAAGATACTGGCACATATGGCGGAATGTGGGACGACAACGCCTTTTGGAGTACCCGAGCTTCCAGAGGTAAAAACCACATAGCAAGTATCGGGACTCTCATTTCTGCCTCCCAATCCAGGCAATTGAGAAACCTCCATCGGGGCGGTGAGATCGCCGTTATCAACGCCAATAGTTTGCTGAATGTGATCGGCCATGATGTCCTTAGTTTCTTCCAAACAGATGGCTGTTGTGATTTTGCATGCTGCACAGATAGCAGCAATTCGGGCAAACGGATAGGTCGGATCGATATGAACGAAAGCCGCTCCAGTTTGCATAGCGGCGAGCATGGCAATGGGCGTCCATTTAGACCTTGGGACACAGAGGGCGACAAAATCCCCCTTCCCTAGCCCTTCCAATTTTGCAGCAATGTTATGCGTTGCGATAGACAGCTCTCGGTATTTGATTTTGCCATCCCAAGCGTCGACGGCAATGCCATCTGGGTTTTGGTCAATTGCTTTCTGCACTAAATCCAGAACACAAATCCTGGTATCCTCGTTGATGCCATGTCCATTGATTGTGGATTTTTGAAGGTTTTGTAGATGGAGGAGGTCCATGTCAGCTTCGGAGGTTTTGTTAATATGAGTGGTATTCGACATCGCAGTTATGATGACGATGATGATAGTGGCGGGTATGGGGATGAGAGAAATTCCAAAGATCTTTTTTTTTCTTTCTGGGAGGTTGAAGCTTCTTGGATTTGATGCATATAGCAATCTGCACGCAGCGGTCATAGTCACGTGATCTGTCCGACTTCTACCACTACCAGATATTTTACCATCATTGTTACTATCCACTTACTACAGAGACTAACCATAAAAGTTTTAGGGTAGTTCTTGCTTGAACATGAATGAGTTTGTCCGCTATAGTAAGGTGCCATAGTAAGCAGGCGGTCGATCACTTCAATGTTCGCTTGCTTACTGTGAAGCGAACTAGGGAACCCCTGTGTGTATCGCGGACTACCACTGAACGGAAACGCAACTAGACAAGGTTAACGACAGCCTTGCATACTTGATTTTTTGGACTGGTTAAGTTAGTAGCGCAAATGTTGTGGAGCGTTAATGTTCGCTCAGAAATTTAGAAGTAATTGCTAAATTCACTATCGTGATATCCTGTGATAACTTAAAAAATTATTTCACTATTAACTTTGCCATTATATAGTTAGAACCTGCTGTCCATATAGTAGTTTTTATGAAGATTGAATTATATATAAATTAAGCGTAAAATTAATTGTAACACAAAAAATTGGAAGGCTTTATAGCGCAGGGAGTAGCATTGAAGGGAAATGCGAGGGCGCGCCCTTCTAACATCTTAGCATTAGCACCAGATTCTAGAATAAATAACTAATAATCTTAGATCTCTATAGCACATTAGGCTTATAACTTGTATTTCTTTATTCATTCAATGTTAACTTTTAACGTAAGCAATTTACAAAGAGAGATAAAAAGTAGTAACTGAAGATTTGAAGTGTTAAAAATTATTACTAATACCAAGCTTTTAATAGAGCGAGGGGGTCACACCAACTGCTAGCATGCAGTCCCTGCTACTCGCAAAGCACTTTTATCTTGACGATATCTCTACCAAAAATCATAAGCCTCCCCGTCACATGGTTCAGTACCATAACCATGCCCCCCTCAGCATGTTCTCCTAGCATGGATGACCTCTTCGGCCCCGTTGTTGACACATGTGTGCGATCATTCGACTTTACCAGGCTTTTTGAGGACAGCATCTTCGGAATAGGATTCCCGGCTTTGTTTCTGTTCGCTGGGTCTTTACGCATTTTCTGTCTAAAATCAACCCCAAGCGCACTGTCTCCCCTCGATTATAGAAGAGGGCTTCGAGTCGTCTTGTCATTCAAGGGCGCGCTCGCCTTCGCGCTGTTGGTGGTATGGAATACCACGAAAACCCCGCACCAGACGCGAGCGGCTGTACCCTCGGAAATCATGGAGATCATAGCATCTATGTTCCTTTTGTTCATATCACACGTTGAATATGCAAAGTCTAGACGCCCGCCAGTCTTCACATCAGCATACTTGATGCTGAATCTTGCCTTCACCAGTGTACGCGTACGAACGGACTTTGCAATATCTGGTAATGGTATTGTGGCTGGGCTTCGAAGCGCACAGCTGGCCATCGTCTTCCTGGCACTAGCACTGGCTATTGTCAAGCGTCGCGCCCCTGAAGACAGAACATCCCCCGAACAGCGGTCCGGTTTATTTGGTATAGCTTTTTATACATGGTTGTTGCCATTTTTGATTCGAGGCTATCGTGGTGGACTGCATCAAACGAGCCATCTGGACGACATTGACACGACTTTTCGTCGTCGCGATGCCCAGTTCAACTTGCCTAGCGGTTGGGGTGAGTGTTTGAATATTTCCCACGTTTGTTTCATGCAACTGACTTCTGCTAGATCACGATAAGTCAAAGAACCATCTGTTGATCCGAGCGATTGCGTCGACCCTCAAGTGGCCTCTTATGATACCGATGTTATCCCGTCTGGTTATGGCCACTTTCCTATACACCCAGCCTCTCTTATTGTCACGGACCGTTAGATACATCGAACATGAAGAAAAGTCTAGAAGCACCGGCTACGGACTGATTGGTGCGTACGCCTTGGTATACATCGGATTGTCTGTACGTTGAACTTTCAAAATTCACTATCATAGTAGTAGCACCTGTATAGGCTCAACTGTTTCCAAAAGCCACCACGCCCCCCTGCCCGTCCCTGATGAGACTACTACAACCTTTATCTGTTCTTTTCTAATCATCCGACTGTTCGTTAGATCTCAAGCGGTCTGTATTGGCGCGGCGTCAATCGTTTTATCACACATATCCGAGGAATACTAATCCACAGCCTATATCAGAAAAGTGCAACTCTACCGAGCTGGCGCATAGAGAACATGGAAGCCGTCTCTCTAATGAACTCCGATGTGGAGAGGATTGTTGTCAGTATTCGAATGCTGCACGAGTCCTGGGCAACTATACTTGAGGCAGCTGTGGCGATCTTTCTCTTAAGCCGCGAAGTCGGGGTTCTCGCTCTTGCTCCAATAGCTGTTGGTTTTGGTGAGTCTTGCACGCCACGTCGTAACAATACTTCGTTTGCTCATCCGATTTCTCATCTAGCCTGTTTTGCTGGATCAGTGGGAATTTCCAGTGTTGCAGCTGGTCGGCAAACGCGCTGGTACGTAATTCCTCGGGCTAATAGCTTATCGAACAGCCCTTTCATTTCAGTTGTACTGATTATAGACACCCCGTGTTTAGGATGGAAGCCCTGGAGCAACGCATCCAAGGCACAATCCCTGTCCTTGACTCGATCCGTGAAATTCGGATGCTCGCAATTAGCCCAAAAATAGAAATGTTTGTTCAGAATTTAAGAAAAAGCGAGATTCGAATGGCGAGGTGGTTTCGCCAGGTAATCATCACTGCGTTTGCTCTCGGTCTGTTCTCCATTTCTCCTTTATCGTGTTTATACGCTAACGCCTGTCGCAGCGTATGGACCCATGACGCTCTCGCCAGCAATAGTATTCACTGCTTACGCTATCAAAGTTGATTCAGAGGGCTCTCAATTTGAGACGGCTCGCGTCTTCACAGCATTATCCTTGATGAATCTTTTGGCTGTCCCTCTTATCACTTTTCTGCAAGCACTACCCCAGCTCGCTGGAGCCGTCGCAAACTTTAGGAGAATCGAGGGGTTTCTTACTCTCCAAGCACACGAAGATTTTCGTTCAGTATTTGAGAATTGCAATGAGGAAAAGGAAAGTGCATGTCAGCTCATTCGACTCCAGAAAGTTTCTGTGGGTTGGAGCAATGACGACAAGCCGTCCCTCCACGAGATTAATCTGAGCATTGAGCGATCTAGTTTGACTGTGGTCATTGGGCCAAGCGGTTCTGGAAAAACAACTTTGCTGAAAACAATTTTGGGGGAAACTAAACTGTTTCAAGGGTTTGTTGGTGTCTCGGTGGCAAGCATCGCGTTTGCTGACCAGACTTCATGGTTTGCGCACGCTTCTATTCGTGAGAACATAGTCGGATTAGACAATCAATCCGTCGATGAAGACCTTTACAGGAGATCGCTGCAGGCTTGCAGCGTGGATGAAAACTGGGTACCGCTGAATCAGAAGATCAGCAGCAGTATGCCAGGCCTTAGTGGCGGTCAAAAGCAGCGAATCGTAAGTCACAACAATTGCGCGGGGTGCAGCTCAGTATCTTACGTTGAAAGGCTCTTGCACGAATAGCCTATGCACAGCAAGATCTTGTCATTCTAGATGATCCCTTTTCAGCAATGGATCAGTTGACGGAACAGAGAGTATTTGACGGGCTGTGCGGGCCTTCAGGCCTGCTCAGAGTTACCGGCTCCACAGTCGTGATGGCTACCCACTCAAGTACGTTCTTTATATTGTGAACATGGTCTCGAACTCGATACTTACCCAAGAAAATAGCTTACTGTATCGAGAAAGCCGATACTTTAGCGGTACTCTCATTGAAGGGAAATTTAGAGTACGCTGGCGAGGCGGAAGTGTGGCTAGCAGGTAGAGACAGTCTGCCTGAAACTAACATTGAAGTGCATTCAATTGCCTTATCTAACAAAAGTGATAAAATGGCTCCGTCTGTTGAGTGCCACGTAGACAAAGAAGGCAATACCTTGGCGCACAGCTCATCAGCAAGTACCATTACCATGGATTTCAGAAAGAATTCCAGCCATCAAGGGATATATCGATACTACTTCAAAGCATTAGGCGGAAGAAATTTGGCAGTTTTCGCGGCTGCTTGTATATCTTTCACGTTTTGTTTACGCTTCCCAGGTAAGATACTCCCAGTTGTCTAGAATTCACAGTGGTCTTTCTAACGTGAGGACAGACCTATGGTTGTCTTGGTGGGCAACAGCAAATAGCAAAAAGCCTGGACAGGATGTTGGCAGATATATCGGCGTTTATGTAGCTTTGCAATTGGGGACACTATTGCTGGTCACCCTGTGGGCATGGAGCTACCTCAATTGGGCCGTTCCACAATCAGGGCTCTACTTCCACAAGCAACTGATCAAGACTGCAATGAGGTAAGTTCTCTTTTTCTAAAATTGACGGTTACTCGGAATGACAAAGAATAGCGAAAGCATGACATCTCTAAGTACTGGGGGTGGCACGGGAGTCACGGTTAATCGATTTAGGTGCGTACCCAAATCTCAAATACCAAACCCTCCATGCTCCACGATTGCTGCTTTAAACCCTGTTTACTTGAAATTTTTCTGACTTTGCGTTACAACCTGTAGCCAAGACCTGCTCTTAACCGATAGCGAACTGCCCGGTGCGTTTGTAAACACTGCAGCAGAAACGGCCAGCATTCTTGCACAGTTAATCATTATTGCCGTGTCTTTCTACTATTTTTGTGCGACATATCCTTTTATATTCGTACTTCTATTCGCTCTCCAACATTTTTACCTAAGGACCTCGCAACCCCTCAGGATACTGGACATAGAGGCAAAAGGGCCACTCTGCACTCATTTCATAGACATGATTCAAGGATTGACGACAATTCGAGCCTTTGGTTGGCAAGACAATCTGCAACAAAAATTGGATCACGCGCTACAGGAATCCCAGAAAGCATTCTATCTGATGTTATCGATTCAGCAATGGCTCAACCTCGTCTTGGATCTCATAGTGGCTGGATTTGCAGTCATTGTTGTGGGCGTCACGATTCCATTAAAAGATAGCATTGAACCTGCAGCGCTTGGTTTAATATTGAACAACATGGTCTCGCTGGGGGACAATCTCCGAAATCTTTTTGTCTTCTGGACTCAACTGGAAACTTCCATCGGATCTGTCAAGCGGATAAAGGATTTTGTTGAAAATACTGATCGAGAGGATAGGCGAAATGGCGTCCAACCTCCTCCAGAAACCTGGCCGGCTAAAGGCCTGATCAGGTTCGAAGGCGTGAGTGTTTCGTATCAAAAGGAGATCAAGCGCCCCGCACTAGCTGATGTGAGCTTCACGGTACAACCTGGACAAAAGGTCGGAATCTGTGGTCGGAGTGGATGTGGGAAATCGACGCTCATTGCCACTCTTTTTGGCCTTCTGGAGTTGAGCGAGGGACGAATTCTTATTGACGACATTGATGTTGCGAATATTTCGCTTCAAACACTCCGGGAACGATTGGCCTGTGTGCCTCAATCTTCATACATGCTTCCAGGAAGCGTCAGGGAAAACTTGAACTCCAGCCCCGGTGTTCATGGAGATGACATGGTGCTATGGAACGTACTGCAAAGAGTTCAGCTCGATGACGTCATTCGTGAGAATGGAGGTCTAGATACGGATGTGGCTGATGCGCACTTATCAAAAGGCCAGGTGCAGCTCCTATGTATTGCACGAGCCCTCTTCAACACAAGCCGGATAGTGGTCATGGACGAGCCGTCAAGTGCGATGGACAGAAAAACGGATGCATTGATTCGCGACCTCATCTATACGGAATTCAGCAACAGAACGGTGTTAATTGTCTCGCACCGGATGGATTGGATGAAAGATGTCGACCTAGTGATTCGGTTGGAAGACGGGCGGGTCGCGGAAATAGATGCCCCCGCAAAGATGCTCGGTGCTTTTTCCGCTTCGCAGCCCAATAAATAAAACCTTAAAGGAAACATATTAGCCATAGTAGTATATGGCAGGCGGGTATCCTAGGGATGCAAATTTGGTGTTGTTGGTCAAGGCTACAAAGGATGCTAACTAGAGAAAGGAGGGGAATGACAAAAAAAATGTCGGGAAAGAGATAGACGGGGGAAGCAGACCGATAAGGCAACCAAGAAAAAAAAAACCCCCCTTGTGGAATAACAGGACTCAAATAAGAAAAGGAGAAAAAACAAACATACATGTGTGGAAAGAGAAAAGAAAAAAAAACCCCTTGTGGAATAACAGGACTAAAATAAGAAAAGGAGAAAAAACAAACATACATGTGTGGAAAGAGAAAAGAAAAAAAAAAAAAAAAAAAGAAGAAGAAGGGTGGACGAAAAGAGCAAAGAAGAAAAAAAGTAGGGGAAAAAAGGGAAAGAAAATTACGTGGCAGAGCAACCAGATAATAAAAAGAGAGCTTATTGTTCTTGTGATCTGATATGAAGCTTTGTCACATACACGATGTCATCTGTGGACCTTATATACCACTGGCTGCGAACTTCTGAGGCGAAAAGTAATGATCAGACCCTTACTAAATTGGATTCATCGTCGGTATTCCTTGGGAGGGCCCTCCCAGTATCGGACCGATTTTCCAACCACCCATGTCGCACCCACCGTACCATCTTCGTCATTATTCCATGACCGTCACAGCCCTGCAACGAGGTCCGCATCCATTGACCAGTCGTTTTCGTCATCACACGAAGGACCCGCTCCATTCTCCAGCAATATGATCACCAAGTCGGTACGACCAGAAATAACAGCACGCTGTAAAGGTGTATATCCCGCCTGATCACGCATATTCACCGGCAGTCCGTGATGCAATAAAATCCGGAGAGTGTCAGCATTACCGGCAGCCACGGCAAGATGTACAAGGCACAGCGATGAACTGGGAAAGCCGATGCTGAGATTGGTCTGATCCCAAAGGCTGCCGATTTCTGGGTTCATGGGGGAGGTAACCGTGGCAGAGGTCGAGTTGCGAGTAAGCCGTGGTGCGCGAGTGCGCTGTCGAGGAGACGATGGGGTTGAAGACGAGGATTTTGAAGAGCTGGTGCTTGGGTTTTTGAAATCAAGGGAAATGTTGTGGGTGGTGGTTGTCTTTTCTGTTTGGTCTTGCTCTTGTTGTGGGGTGGGCGGTGGCGGAAATGGCAATGGGGTTTGCATGTTGTTCTCAAACGCGAGAAAATCAAAACCTTCGAGAATTGCGGCATCTTGCATCGCATCTGTTAGATTCGTCATGGGAGGCTGGGAAGGTTTGGTCAACGTCACGAGGGTGTTGAAATGCCCATTTCCAAAGACTGACATCAAACGTTGAACCTACTACAGGAATACCATCTGCCGCGTTGCTCTCTTCCTGTTGTGGTGGGGCGGTCCCCGCAGCGGCCTCTTGCAATTCCCGGATTTTTTGCTTCAATTGCTCCACCTCGTTGTTGCGTTCACGAAGGTTTCTCCCTGCTACGTGTCAGCCGATACCTATCTCGAGTGAGGAACAATGCGGGCTGTAAATACGATAGGCTCTTTGCGCTAGCCGATTTTGAAGTTTCCTTCGCTCGGCGGTATCTGGGAGGTTTCTCCAATCTTCATTCGGCTTCATCAAGTCTTCATAGGCCATGGGTAGCGTTCGATCTGGGGTACTCATTCTAGCGGTAGGAATGTGGGTTCGATCGCGGCGAGAGTAACGATGAGAAAGCCATATATATCATCGCCGATGGGTAGGTGTACTCTCGCACGCGATGCACAGGGGATGGGCGAAAATAAGCCTACAGACACGAGATTCTCCGGCTTGGTATCTACGAAGCTCTAGATCCTGCAGGATTGGACCTTTTCCTGATATCGGGAACCTTATAGGTTTTGGTTAATTGGATATCGCGGACTCCCTCTGTATACTAAAAAATCGGTAGTTCTCCTGATATGTGGCGTTCTGGCGTGTCACCCCTCTGTAAACGCCAAGCACAGTCCCACATACGAGATTCATTTAGATGCATGCCATGCGATTTAGAACAGTGGGATTTTTAGCATCATTCTGCTTGTACTCCTGCATAGTAGGTATGAGTTAACGGAGCCTAGTCTAGTGATGGAACAGATGCTGTTTGTCTTATAATTTTCACATAAACAAACAAGTTATACGCATTATAAAAAAACCAAAGATGCCATCTTTTTCCAGAAAGAATGGGGACCATTGCTCCAGCCGAGCGACTAGCGCAGCATACTAAATCGCGCTGCAAGCTGATGTACTGATTTCCCTGTCTATCTATTTTCCTACGTTGGGCATAGTGTTAAGGCAAGGGACGACCATGTCTCATGGTTGGCTTCTGAAATTGAGAGAATGGATGCGTGTAGTAAGAGCTAGCATGCGATGGCCATAATAGAGCACACAGACACACGCGCGCGCCAAGGAAGCTCGTACTTATGTTAGATGGCACGGGTTGAAATTCAGTTAAGCACCGAGGCTCATATTCAAGCCTCTTAAATAACTAACTATCTTTGGTCAAGGCCTATGCCAATATTACCCCTGCTTTCTTGGCGGGTAGTTTAAATAAGTTGCAGACATAAACACGATTCGTAAGATGACCGCGTAGAATAACGCGAAACAATTAGCCAACACTTAAATCAGAAGTATCTGGAACCATAAATGATTACCACCTCTACGTGCCAGCAAAGGAGTAAAGAAAAAGGGCTACAACTTACACTTGATCCTAGAGCAGCCTTAAAGACTCCACCAAGCATGTCACTGCCCCCACACTACTCCGTACCCAGTAAAGGGCGAGCCTAGCACTTCTACACCGCCAACACAGGCACGAATATCGCCTCCCGCAACGCGAGATAGAGAAGAAAAGCAGCAACGTGGTTCCCGCCTACCATCTCGAACAAGCCACTGACTAACGCAACGTACACTACTACCAACGACGCCGCATTCGACTCCAAAAGCACCCCACAACAACGCACCGTTCCACATGACTTACTGTGCAATACTTCACACAAGAAACAAAGACAATGCTCACCCGGTTGGTTGCAAAGCCGCCCATGCCTCGGTCCGCTCCGCTCCACTCCGCTCCACTCCAATCGATGAACGCCGGGCGCCCACGCTTCGCGAATGGCGCAAAAGAGCCCGCAAGAAGTCAGCAGGCTCCACAACAACATCAACCCCTCCAGCGTTGGGCCGCCACCCAAAAACATGAACTGCACCACTAACAACATGCGCAACCAGCCATTCAAGTTCGACCCATTGAAACAGCACAAATCTCTGTCAAGCACCCTCCGTGGCCATCCATACTGTGGAAACTCAAAAAGAGAAATCCGGGGAAATGTTAAATAGTGGATGAGGAAAGCCCCCACTCTAGGGGGCTATTTCGCCTTGCACGCCCTGCATATTTTGTTGCTAAGATCTCGCGTTAGCCGAAACACCTACTTTAGATGCGGCATTGCCGCTAGTTTCTCTAGAAGCATGTGCTTACTATTGTAGAAGATAAGACGGCATTACCTTGCAGAACATTGCGAGCCGATACATGGCTAAGAACCTTGAACATTGCATGCTTTCACCTTAAACACTTACTTTCCTAGCAATTTTTTAAGCTGCCTGCAGCATTATTCCTCACGCAAGTCAATGTTATAGTTTCCCTCTAGGAACAGAAGGCGTAGATAAGTGAGCCGTAAGATGTTATAGCACGTGACATGGTCACGTGAGCCTTGGCACTCACTGTGCTGAGGTCATGGCTAGCTCTCTACACCAACTACATATGTATACTGTACAAAACACTACTTTCCTTTCTCTGATTCTGAGCCTTTTGGGATGCGCCCATAGCATGAGAGGCGGTGAAGGTCGGGAGACCCCTATGTGTGTGAAAAATCGCAAATCCTGCGCAAGCTTTTTAGAGTGCATCCGACTCTCTCGCGGTGAAAGGCCTGCTTAGAGATGAAAGGTTATGCGCATACTCAGCGTTTGCGATAAGGACGTGGGGAAAAAGGACATACCTTTGAACAGCGGTGGAGGGTACAGCAGACGATGCCTTATTGAAGAGAGGAGGCTTGGTCTCGTTGAGTTTGAAGAAACATAACTGATAACATGATCCCATTTTATAGGAAGAAGGGGTTATTCAATTCAAAGCATTGGACGATGACGGGCGGGTGGCTGGCTGTTACGAGTTAGTAATCGGAAGAGCGCGTTTGATTGGTGGGGGATTGTCTCAGCTGAGTTCGTACAGCTGACATAACAACTGCCAGCGTCATTTACGCATAAAAGATTATACTTGGTTCTGAAGCTTGGTGTTAGATATGATCTTTGCCACCGATTAGAACCTCTTGGTGGTGACCCTTGAATTCGATTTTGACCGCCATTCTCTACTGATGACGGTGATTCAGCTGGACTCCATGTCTGATCAGCATTGAGCTTGAGTATAAAAGCCTCCTTTCTGTCGCACATGCTTCCCTCTCCAGATCATTTTTAATCTCTGCACTTCGCACACCGCACTCTTACCTCTCAAAACGTTTCTCACTCCATTTTCCTCCCAATACAATGGCAGCAACCCCACCCCCATTTCCCCGGTACCAAGGTCTTAATGGTTTGACGTGGGACAATTGTTTTGCTGCGGACCGTCAAGGAATCTTGAACAATTTTGTGATTCCATTGAAAAACGCCGAGACAAGAGTGGCTTCGGCCCGCGGTCTAGCCCAACTTCTGGAGGATATGATGGGTTTTGCGCAGTGAGTATCTCTACAATGTGCCTTGTATGCGCAAACCGGGCTGTCACATCTCACAATTACTTAGTGACGTACCGGAAAGCTTAGCCATCACAGAAAACCACACAGTAATACCTGGCCTAAAGTTTCATCTCAACAAGTTTGATGAGAGGGAACAAGTAGCAAAGCTCGGATACGTCCATTGGTCTCCCGCTGGAAGCGGCCATTCCTTGCACTGCCACAGTATCATTGATCTGCTTGGGGCATGCATGTCTGAAGCCGCATTCACAAATGACAGTGCCGTTCTCGCCGAGCGGCAAAATAATAACAAAGAATACTTTGCGCGATTGGGCGCGTTGTTCTCTTACTGGAGTTATCGTGTCATTACTACCCCTTCGCGCGTTCCTAGCATGTTTCAAGTATTCACCTTTAAAAACCAGACCATTCTCGGAGCCACGATACCAGACGTTCCAGCGATTTTGGGCCCCAAGACTGGCAGAGATATGATTCAACTGGCCAGGAGAGACTATTTCACCAGGAATGCAATCAATGGGGAGAACGGAAAGAGACTGAATCTGGATAGGCCAAATTTGGTCGATAACCCTCGGGATTACGGGCACTGTGCTGAGTCGTGGTCATTTACTGTATTTTGCAATTTGTGTGTCAACTTTCCTTTCGGATGATTACACAAGTGTCTCACCCAAACTGACCTATTCTGCAGGAAGAAGGAGGAACTTCCGGACTGTTATGGTATCGCCATTAGGACCCCGAGGGTCAATGTTCAGGTGTATAATCGTGCGACTGAAAGAATCGCGGCAAGATATGCACCGATGTGTGTCAATTGCCAAAAATTATCAAAATTCATTGTTAGGGCGGGGGGAGACCCTACGGACAAAACCCTCGAGAACTTCACCGTTGCGAATTGGGTTCTTTAAACTAGTTCGATCTGGCTTTGTAAGATTATTGCGTACATGTTGGCTCAGAGCACACACTAAACAAGCACTAGGGCAATCAATAACGCAGATATTAGCCCCCACTCCGCTATCCGCCTTTCTCATTACACCAGCTCATCAAATTGATTTTGCTTGCTCTAAATCATCTCATTTCGACTATCGCTTATCTGTTACTACCCGATCCTCACGAATTGTCATTACATTCTTTATCTTCTTGGTCTTAGATCTCCTTCTGTATTTAGATCTCGCCAGGCCTAATTACTAGCCTGTTTAGAAATTTTACAATGAAAATCTTCATCTTCTACTTTACCATATCATTGCAGTAGCTTACCTCAACCAGCCATAGAGAATTTTAAAATCTTATATTTAAAGTGTTTCAATGAGGCGGAAAAGCCATGTAGTTAAACGTTACGATTTTGGCCTGTCCAATGAGAGGGGGTAAAATTGTTTCGTTTTCATGGAGCTAAAACTGAAAGGTCTTTGTTCATTGTTTGAGACAATAGCATGCATGTAGCCACTCCCAAAATTAAATATATGTTACACAATTCACTTTTTCACCCTGTTGCATTTCCAGCGCTTGCATCCTACCGTGGTAGTCTTGAACTACAATCCGATAATCATACCTCAACCCATACCAACTTCAATGCTCACGGGGCGCCGCTATAGAGCTGCTGCCCATTTTTCTTGAAATCAGTGATGACTTTCTGTCCATTAGCCCCCACCGCCCATTTCGCAAATTCATACGCAATAGTCTGATTTTGCGCCGTTTTACTGACGACCAGATGAGCTGGGTTCAGCAGCGGGTCATTCTCATCATCATTTGCAGCCTTGAATATCACGGTTTGGTTCGCCACGCTGGCCGGAAGCGACAGATACGTTCCGCGGTCGGTGAGGGTGTATTCTTTCAGGAGGATCGATGTGGTCAGAGCTTGAATGGGGAAGGCGATATATTGGTGATACCACGTCGAGTATGGAGTCGCCCATGGAACCTGCAGTATTTAATCAACCTTGATATCCAATTGCCGTCTATGAATCTATAGTGTAATATCAACTTACTTGCCCAATTCCCAACCAAAGCTGGGACTCCTTGATATTCGTAGCGGATTTATCATAACGGCTCAGAAATCGCGTAGGCACCGTGGTATTTACGCTGTTGCGATCTGCTGCTTGAAACAGGTTTGCAAAGAGCGTAAGAATATCCATAGAACCGTTGATCTTCGCGGGGTTTTCAGGCGGGCCCGTGATCAGGAAGTGGTCGCGGAAGATGTAGTATGTTGTGGGATTGATGATGCCCTGGTCTCCAGCAATCTTTTCTGCGGATGGGCTGTACGTAATACCCACGTCCGCGTCACCGCTTTGCAAATACTTGATAGTGAAGGTCGTGTCGCTGAGAACCCACGCGACGCGGAAAGGGGAGGAGCCATTCTTGACGCTCTCCATGATGAAAGCATCTGCTAGGGCTGAGGGGAGAGGTTAACATAGTATCGGACGGGGATGAGCAATTCTAGTTTACCTTTTACAAGTCCACTCTGCCCAGCACCTCCGTTTCCGATTCGCAGAGTGATAGGAGAGGTGCTGGAACTGAAGCCGCCATCATATATTGCGGCAGGCTCAATGGCGGCAATAGCACACGAAATCAGCCAAAAGAATGCGAGAAGGACGGACCGAAGATTTATGGGCGGCATATCGACGTCAAACTATGAGTTCGGTGTTGTTGAAATCCCCCAGAGGTGCAAAAAGCGGCCATGATCTTATATTGTTGACCCAAGTGCTGATCTTTGTGTAGTCCGACTATTGAAATATTGTGCACTAAAATCACCCAAGAAGATGTGCGTAAATGCGAATAAGTTACTCGAGGGCGGACCGAATATGTTTGTGAGGATCGCCACCAACACGAGATCTCTGAGGACGTGGATTCGCCAAGTTATGCACTCTAAAATATAGTCCAATAGAAATTCGCGTTCCGAGAAACAGATCAACAATACTCGCGGCACGTAAAGTTAATTAGTAAATGTTCCAGCCCGCGCTAAGGCAATACGAAGTGACCTCGCCGAAACACAAAAATTAACCTGCGCTGCATCCGAAGATGCAAAAAGCGCTGTGAGTACTTAACCCAATTTTACAATTTTTAAAAGCGAAGTTCTTCCTGCGTAACTCTGGGACGATCAATGCAAGCAAGAAGTAAAATTTCCTAAAAATGTAAACGCGGAGGGAGATGATTGGTTGAAAGTGAAGTGGTTTTCACCAGAAGGAGTGTCGCGTTTTGTACGACGTGGTAAATCGTTCTCCGCTTCTTTTAGCTCTCCCTTTATTCTAGGTAGGATGCCTAGGGTCGTAGCCGCGAAGTCCATTAAAGAAAGAAGAAGCCATTCAGCAGTCTCTACTATAAGTAGTTAGGGTTTAAACTAACCCTTATTTATGTCCTTGGCGGACACTACTTGTCGTGAAAACAGGGAGAAGGCTTGCCTAAGTGAGAGATCGGCGGTGGCTTGCCAGTTAGATAGGAAAGAGATAATCTTCCGGGCGAGCTACTCCCACGCATTTGACCGATCTGTGCCACGGGATATCTGGTGAAAGCGCCCCCGAGATCAGGCGTAAGCATGAGCAACATTTCAGATTCCACAACCATCTGGGCTTTGGGAGCATCTACAATGCAAACAGCCATATATATTCTCTTGCGCACGTTGTAACCGATGCACCTGTTATGTTTTGACTAAATCATCATGTCTACTTCCAAATACGTCGCCTCCACTGGCAAGGAGCTATAGGTCTGTTGCAGGAGATGCTGGAAGGCATGCTTGTGCTGCAGACGCTGCGGGAAATGCCTAAGGTAAGCTGTAACAGACATAAAGGCAGCTGGATCGCGAATGCGAGCAAGGGACTCGAAGCACGACAGCGTGTAAGGTACAGTAGTTCACGATGCGATGCTATTTGCGATGTGGGATCCAAGAAGCGCCAGGGTAGAGCATCGTGCGGAGGCAATATGTTCGAGACATCAATGCCAAGATAAATAGGTAAATGTGGACTTGACAGACACTGGGAACCTCTGCTACAGACCGTTGAGGCCCGTACAGGCCGTGTAACCAATGTAAATGGGTAAGACTTAGACATCTTCTATGGATGTCATTGTGTCTAATTAATGGACCCTATTACCACGAATTGGTGATCGGGCCCATGCTGTATTTTTTTTTTTTTTTTTTTTTTCACGCATTACGATGTGTTTGTACAAGGGCTCTCGGGGTAGATAACTGTCCAGAATTTTTGAACGTCTACTCTATGGAACAGCCGGGCCATCAACACCAAAAATCTACAATTATAAACTGTTGCATATAATTCCAGAACTTTAAAAATTGTACTTATTGTTTCATCACTACATGCGATACACAAAAGGCAATTTTACTAGTATTTGTCTGAGGGCCGGCAGAAATCCGGAGGTTTATTTGCCGGCGCTCCCGTAGCGCACAAATCAGGCCGAGAATCAAATACAATCAGATTTCTTCCGTCGCATAATTATCACGAGTATCTTCGCTGCTTGGTGGATTCCTCTACGAACTGTGCAGGACAAAACCCAAACTAAATCCCATCCAAACATGACTCCCCCTCAAAACTCCTCCCAGCCTTTCAAATCTTACAAAGAATATACAAAATTCGTTCACGAAAATCTTCCGCGAAAGATAGAAGCACCTTTTTCCAAGGACATGTGGCTAGGTCAAATTAGCGATAATATCCCTTGTTTGCAGTGGTATCGTTACACGGGCGCCGATTATTATCCCGATCCCGATTCCAACGATTTCGCTAGCCATGGGAGTGGCGTGAGTGCTTACAAAAGTACGGCAAAGGCATCAGTCTTTCAGAGTCAGCTTCTGATAGAGACTAATAGCATATCCCAACAAATTTTGATTATTATGCGAAAAGAAGTATCTTCAAACAATTGGGACAAAGCCGAGAAACACAGGTGGCGCAACTTTTATGATTGGGCTAGCGACATATGTGGTCTGGGACTGGATATACCGCTCGAAATCTGGGATTATTTAGGCGGCCGAATAGAGCTGGGCGCACGAGACGTGGAAAACAACCCAATTCCTTGGATTGGTAACTGCCCAATCGTTGATGTTGGAGATCACTCATTGCTGCTGATGCCAAAAGTCTCAGTCACGCGGCCTAACACAGGTAGGTTTCCGTATACCCACTAGATTAACAAGCGTACATAACTTAAAGTGGCAGTGATCATGTTTCTTATTCCAAAGTTTGACGGTGTTCAAAGACCAAGTGTGTCAGACGCTTATTCCCATGCCATGTCGCAACCCGTTGGCCGTTATCGCGCTTCACCATCATCCTTCCAACCACCTTTAATGACATGCGATCCGCCGTCGAAGATAAGGTCAAATAATCCCTGCGAGTTCCTAAACCCTGCGGAGCACGAGCACAGCGACTCTTGGTTTATACGCCGTGATTTGAGTCTGAAATTTGTACATGCAAATCGCTCATCATCGAACGAAATCATGTTTGTGTATTTACAATCGTTGATCAAGCTACAACTTTCTAAACCCTCACTGAACGTTCCCTTTTTTGAGCCGCTGCGAGGCCGACATTCAACGATGACGTTGAGGTACTACCAGGAAAGAGTCCTCAAGTCTGAACATGACGTTCTTGCAGAATCACCCTCTCTACACGCCAATATGCACAGATTGTGGATTGATCTAAGGAACGAAGTCGACACACTTCGCATGCAAGGCAGGGCTCTCAGAAAACTCGTCCCAAACCACATTCTTGATTCCGATAGAACAATGATCATTGAAATACAAATCTCCTGGAGCGACTAGAAACACATCTCTACAGCCTTGAGCTCACAGAAAATACACTTCGAGATCGTATTGCAGTATATGCATCGAAGGAGAGTGCTGAAATGGCAGTGGAGAGTATTAAGGAGAGCAAGAGGGGAATATTGTGTAAGCTCCTCATTCATGCGCTCTTCATCCCCATTGAAAAAAACGCTTACAATTTCGACAGTGACGGCTTTGGCGTTTGTTTTTTTACCCCTGTCGTTGGCATCATCAATCTATGGAATGGTGAGTTTTAAGGCTATGTACTCACATACCCGTGTTAATTAAATTATCTAGAACCTTCAACAAATCAACGACAGTGGCCACTCTATCACAGCATTTGTAATTACTGCCCTAGCTCTCTCTGCCGCAACCATCATGATGTGGGCTGTCACTCATAAACTCACCTCTACCAAGATTTTGCTGAAAGTTATACTCCGTGCAAGGTTGATATGGCTTTTACGGTCTTCATACGTTGGAGCCGCTTGTCGCAAGGTCAAAACATGGTTTACATTTCCAAAGCCAAAAGCGCACACAGCAGTAGTATAAACACTGCGCCACCATTAGGAGGATCAAAACCGTCGCCCTTGGCACACTCGAAATGAAGAACGCGATCAAGGGAAAGATGATTTTCTACATGTGCGATTAGTGCACGCCGCATTGCTTCCATCAGACTGGGTACCCGTTATACGGAACATTTCCACCCTTCTCAAGTCTGGCGGATTCATACAATGGAAGAGTGTGACTTTGAGGGGCTTCGATTCCTACGCAACCACCCAGATTCAACCGTGGATGCTGCAAGGCACATAGGCGATCTATTCAAGGAAGCTATGCGAGAGCATTACGCGCATGGCGGAGAGTCGCTGGTTGAAGCAATGAAGATGGCAGGGATCTCCGACGTCAAAATGGATGTCGTAAGCTCAGACCGTTTGGCGGAAACACGGGGAGAGGTCACAAAAGGATTTGATGGGACCAGTGTTCTCGTGGGCTCAGAAGATGGCTTCTATTTCTGCTCCGGGGTTTCCCAACCTGGATGTTATGCAGGACACTTGCCGCCAAGCTGAAGTAGACATCAATTCAAGATGCTATTTACGATACGATATTTATGTGGTGGTGGGGGAAATAGTATGATTTGAATGAGGACAGACAGATACACAGTTCTAAGCGCCTAGCTATGTAGTTTAGGGCTCGTAATTTCGCAGTTGTGTTTTTAAATGCCGTCACAATTCAGCAAGTCATCTTGTCATTTGACCTTGTATAAACTGATTGGAATATAGCAAAACCAATACAGCACAACTGAACATTCGAAAGAAAGCATATTCAACATATATGTGCTAAAAACGGTGAAGATGGTGGTGCAGTCAGTATCCGTGATGTTCGACTTTTCGATAGCGCCGGACCCCGTGCCAGTACTACCCTCCTCGACTGATGGGCTCTTGACCGCCTTCTCCAGTCCTGAAGGCGGCTCGGTGGGAGGATCGCTTGTGCAGGAAATACAGGAATATGGTATTGGGTCGCGACTTTTCGCATTATTGGACTGATAGCACTCCGTCATTTGATATTTCATGATAAAAATAATATCGTGCACGGTAGTGTATTCTTTTGGCAACATAAAAGCTTATTCAAGCACAAATATGCTACGAATGTGATGGTTCAAGATGATTCCAGCCATGCCCTTGTGCTTTTGCTGTTCATTGTGTGTTTTAAAAAGGCGACGTTACTGCTATTGGCCACGCACAATCTCCCCATTTCTCCCCCTAATCGACAGCGCGACATCGTGGACTCCGACGGCGCCCAAATAACCAGTTATATAGACTGCTAAACTTTTAAATATCTTATGTTGAAGGACCGGTTGGCCTTGCGCATATAATGGGTCGTGCTCTAGTTGGTGGAGGAATTCCTGTTCCGCAACGGTTCTTTGCTCGGATTCATCCCATCCAGACCATTCTTCTCTAAAAGAATCGTCTT
Organism: Periconia macrospinosa; assembly: GCA_003073855.1. Classification (NCBI taxonomy): domain Eukaryota; kingdom Fungi; phylum Ascomycota; class Dothideomycetes; order Pleosporales; family Periconiaceae; genus Periconia; species Periconia macrospinosa. Next base: position 94,176 of record KZ805394.1, read on the forward strand.
CCTTCTCCCAACTTTCCCACAACCTTTCCAGCCTTTGCTCATTCTCGGCGAACAATGCAGCAAATTGCTCTGGCAGCTTCTCGTTCTTGTCGTGGCCAGTCTCAATTCCGTGTGAAGTGTACTCTTCGGGGTTTTCAAACCAAGCATCGCAGCCTGGGGTAGAGCAACCGAAAGGCTTTGGGGATTCCTGGTTCTGGAAATGAAATTTTTCCATTGCAGCCATTCTATGGACCTCAATTCCGTCTCTTTGGTACGAAATATCTTGTCTTGTAGCACACGTTCTTTGATATCGCCCCACGGGACCCCTGAGAACTTTGTGAGGAGGAATTATATTGAGCCCTGGCGGCTCATTTGTGCACTCTACCCATTCGCGCAAATTTTCGGGGGTTGACAATAGTAGCCATATCATTCTTCTTTTGCGGCTATTCCGGGATCCGCCCCGTTTCAGTAAACTGATTGAGACGTTGACGTTGAGGCCAGCAGGGCACATGTTCGCAACGTTCTTGTAGATAGCCGGTGGCAACTCATCTGGCAGTCGATTTCGTTCATCCCTAATCCTGATATATTTTACCCGTGGAAAACGATGCTGCACTGTTTTCCAGAAATTAAGGATCCACTCATATTCTGCTGTTTTTCGGGGGCCTCCTCTACGGAGTGTCCCAAATTCGTCGACGTAGACATATTCAAAATCAATGTCCAGTCGCTCTACGCAGGCTAGAAAATCCACATCAAACAATGTATCTCCTACGTGGCCACCGTATAATAGCCACTTTGCTTCTATGCAGTACCATGCTTCTGAATCTGAAAAGAATAGTTTGCGTGCTTCGACACGCGTTTCGCGCGATGTGTGCATTAACTGAAACAATGTTGCACTATCACACATTTGAATAATTTGTAGGCGTATCTCGGGGGGCAGATTTGAATACTGAGGGAACATGCAGGTTGTCTGTGAAGTGGTTGGTGGCAGTTGTCGAACATGTCGTGGAAAAGGAACGCGAAACTCTCCGTTGCTGGTGATGTGGTGCGTAAATCTGAACGGACTTTTCCAGTAATTATGGGGAACTGCGGGATGGTGGCTCCATGTACGCATGGCGATAGTGTATGGTCAGTTGCGGTCGCTCGAGAGAAGACAGAAGACGGTGACGTGGCAGCGCACACGTCTGCCCCTCCACAAATAATAAGGTGTGTTGCTGTGCCTCTTACATACTCATTTCCCGCGTGCCTTCTGATTCGTCACAACTTGACCCCATCACGTGATGCAACCGCTCCATATCCCCACCCATGTAGAAATGACTGGATCACAAACCAAACAGACAAGGCTACAAGAAGATATCTTTCTCAGATTGATATGACTCTGTAGAACTACGTTTGTCTCCTTAGCAATTGATTTTCTAACATATATGTAACTACCATCCATTTTAACCCCTCCCTGCATCCCCAACAGCAAAACCCATTCTAGAACGCAGATAACATATCTAAAAAGGAAATGAATGAAAAAAAAAGATCAGCGCAGCCAGCCAATTTTGCCTTAAAAAGCGTTACAAGCACAACGAAATCGATCAAATTCGCCCAGCGTGCGTAGTAAGCGATTGTAAAATAGCAAACCTATAACGATGTGATTCCAAGCTTTCTGGTAGTGGTACTGCAACTGGGTAGAATATTCGATTCAGGACCACAGGGGGGTTGATGTTCCACAATTTTGGACCCCGCTCGTCTGCCCCAACCGAGCATGTAAGTGCCCTTAGGAAAATTTACTGTCACGTCGATGTTGGCTTTAGTGTAAGCCCACCACATTGCAGCATCTTCCGAATGAAATTTATGCTGACTTCCTGTGGTCTCGTCATCTATCCTCCGATTTACAAGCTCTGCCCAGAGGCGTGGTGTAGTATTGGGGGCTGTGGCTTCTAACATTGCCTGGCCAGGACCCGGGGCGGGCATGGTCGCAAGGTACAAGCCGTTTAAAGGGACCCAAATCCCAACAACGATCAGATCGAGGTCTTTGCCGAAGGCAGATTCGATCTGCTTGTACGCTTTTTGGACGATTTGCATGGCTTCGTCCACGGTGGCATCGATGTCATTTCTCCACAGACCGAAAGCAGTTCTTCCCCAGCCTGGTACACTGTTCATGATCTGATTCTCATCGTCATCAGACAAGTTCCAATCCTCCATTGATGAGGGGGGAGATTCACATTGCGCTCCAGAAGGTCCTCCTTGCGCTCCAGAAGGTCCTCCTTGCGTTCCGGAAGGCCCTCCCTGTGTCCCAGAAGGCCCTCCCTGCGTCCCGGAAGGCGCTCCTTGTGTCCCAGAAGGTGTGACTCTGCGAAGAATTCTAGAGATGATGCTTTCGAAGACCTGCCTCGCCCTCATCTTGCCTTGCTCTGCCTTCTTGTTTTGCACTCCATTCTGACCAGTCTTCTTGTTTTCTACTCCACTCTGACCAATCTTGTTGTTTTGCACTCCATTCTGGCCAGTCTTCTTGTTTTCTACTCTGCTCTGATCAATCTTGTTGTTTTGCACTCCATTCTGACCAGTCTTTTTCCCATTACCGCAGGGATTCTTGGGTTTTGATTTCGCTGAGGGCGACTTCGCTGGTGTAGCAGGGTTCTCTTTTACTGGCTTGGTGGTCGAGTCCTTTACCGGCTTAACAGGCTTATCTTTCACTGCCCCAGGGGTCTTCGAGTCCTTTATCGGCTTAGCAGGATTTTCCTTTACTGGCTTCGATGTGCCTTTTTCTTTAGCAGGAGCCCTGCGCAGGATCTCTTCATTGTTCGAGGTATCCGTATGAACCTTTAGGATCACCCCAGCCGTGGTAAGTGTCCCACCTCCAGTGTTCCAGTTGGCGATACATTGATCGATAATCGAGTTGAACTTTGCTTAGCAATCTGCTCTGCTTAACGTGTCTTAAGCGTGATTGAGAGTAAAAATCGTTAAGCCAGACCGATCTTTAATAATTTCGTTAGCTAGAGTGCAAATCTTGTCGATAGAGTTGGCAAATCCAGCCCGATCAGCCAACGTGAGAATTTTGGGTCAGTAATGCACTGCATTAGAATTGCATACTACGTCTGCGAAGGTAGAATGGAGAGTTGCCGCTAGAGCGAGCACCGTAACTGCGACTCGCATGGTTGGGAATAATAGCAGCTGATATTGCGGAAAATGCGAAAATGCGGAACAGCGATTTTGTTTTTTGTTTTTTATTCTTTGGTGAAGGGTGGATGTTAATCAAAAGAGCATTACCAAAAGAATGAATGCGAACCAAAAAAATGAATGCGAACCAAAAGAATGAATGCGAGCCAAAAGAGTGTTGTTTGAAAGATGACAAAAGTGTTGAATGCGCTCTGGAAACTCAATGTCTTCATTATGAACAGAATATATATGCTTCTTTTTTACTGCATCGCCGCAGAAGCCTCAAGCCTTGGAACATGTACTCGCTGGTGCCTCTTCCCAAAATATGTCCGTAATGGCGTAGCTAAAGATTGAGCGTGACCTATGTCCGTAAGGCGTAGCTAAGGATTGAGTCTGTCCTTCCGGGACTAACTTCTCGGGGCAGTAATGGGCAATTAAACCATCAACATGAGGTTTATCCATTCGCAAGAGTGCAAGAGGGAGAGGTGATTGCATCGCCGCGTCAGCCTCACTGGCCACAAAAGTTGGGCAATCAAAAGTCTCTATGCTTTCAAAGTGGTACGTTTTTCGGACTATAGCGGCGTAGGAAGAACTGCACACCAAAAGCAAGGTTAAGGCGTAGCAATAAAGCCTAGTGGAGAATGGGGCGGTTACTGTTGGGTGTTTCCGTTTCTTCCCCAATTTTATCCGGGTTTTGACGAAGCCCAACACCTCGATTAATGTCCAGGTGCTGCTGCACCCCAAAATTGCCAGCTAGCTTCTTCGCTTCCTTTTCTATTATTATTCGGGTTCCACGAACCAACACCTCGACTAATGTCCGGGTGCTGCTGCACCGCAAAATTGCTCGCCCTTTGGTCCACTCGTCTTTTGCCAAGGGCGCTTCCTGGGGGCGAGTTTTCCGCGCGTACACTCAGAATCTCTCTTTGACCTCATGCTTCATTATTATCTTGTGTATAAGCGTGAAGTTGCATAATTAATGCATGTATCAATATCAAGTAGCTTGAGATGGTCTAGAGAAGAATAGGGCACTAACCCATTCGGGTTAGGGCCGGGTTAACCTTAAGCCAATTTTCATCCGATCCTCCACGTCCCCTATCATCATCCATCTACCAAAACCTCCCATGGCAGAGCATCCATCATTTACCCTTGCCGGACTATGTAAGAATAACATGACGGTTTCACACACGCCACGGAACTGACAATCCCCCCTAGTGGCGGTCGGTGGGACCGCAGGTTACCTGCGCACCCGCTCAACACCCTCGCTTGTCGCAGGTCTTGTGCTCGGCGCCTCGTACGGTTACGCCGGTAAGCATCTCCCTCGTGCATCAATTGAATTGCGCAATGTTGAGCTTTGTATCAGGGTATCGTATCAAGAAGAATCAAGATTATGGTATCGAACTCGCATTGGCAAACAGTGTCGCGCTTATGGGTTCTGCAATCGTGCGCATTGTGAAGACGAATCGAAGAGCGCCGGTTCCCCCCACGCTTGGCTTAACTGGTGCGCTTGCGACACATTACTATATCAATAAGTTCAAGGAGTTTAGGTATGGTGTGTAAGATGGATCTTCCATGTTGGGATTGAGAACTTGATGGTCAAAGCTGCTCATGTCGCTCGCACCATTGCCTACGACTTCTGGGCCACATTGTTCCAACACTATCGATCAAGCAGTCTCCTCTCAACATCGCATTGTATTTCAAGTTTTCTTGCTGGTCGATTTGTGGGGAAGCTTCTTAGTTTTTACAGGAATGCTACCTACAGACTGTATTATACTATCTCATTACAATTACCGACCCTTGAACCATTATTCATTTGCAAAAATCCATTGCCCCCGACAGATATGCATGAAGGGCCGGTCACTTGGATATTTTTCTTACGTTTACAAGACCCTGGATTCCGGACTTGATTTTTATTGCACATAATGCGTGACACGGATATAATCCGTCTTAGAATACTGCCGGTACACAGCTGGAGGCGCAGTAATAGTCGGCAATTCATCGCCTACAGATCCTTGCTCTTCATCAGAACCCTTCCCAACGTAACTATTTTTGTCTTCGAGCAGCAGGAAAGAACGCGAGAATCCTGACCAGTTGAAAACTCTCGATTGCTGGCTGCTCTTGTTCTCGCTGGGTTTAGATGCGAAAGCGGGAAGTACATGAACCACAAGAGGCTTGAGCGCTGGCACACATGCGCATACAATGGCCAGGTTCATTTCAATGGCACCCCAAATGAGTGGAGGCGCACTGTAGAACATGAAGTCCAGCTCGTTCCGAGCTTGCACGACTAAAGAGTATATTCGAATGGCCGACACAATGCAAACGCTACATAACGGTAAGCCGACGTCTCTCAGAATGAGTAAAAAAACTTACATCCAGCCGAGGGTTAAAACGGCGATCAAAGCAACTTTCTGTCTGCGCACGAGCTGCAACCGCCATATACCGCGCACTGGAAGAGCCGCAATCAGCAAACCGGCAATCATGTTCCAGATCGAGTTTAAATAAAGCAGTCTATGGAGGATAAGTAACTGCGTCGAAAATCTTCACAAATGGGGTAGATTTACACATTCCGGTCGAGACATGTGGCAGTCAGTCTCTTTAGCACATTCCAGAATGCATCCACGGGCTTGCACATGAAAGCGACTGTAAAGAAACCTTCTATGCTCCCTGCTACGGTAAACGCCATCACGACGTATATCGGGATCCTAGCGCGCTTTGCGGAGAAGATGCGTCTGTATTGCATCAAGATGGACACTTTGGTGAGGGTAAGGCCGATGAAGTAAGTCAAGATACTCCGATACATATACTGTATTCATCAGTCCGATGATCCTCATATTACATCAACGATCCAATGTACCTTCAGACTATTCGTTATCGAAGTAAGATCGAGCAGTGCCGTGTGTTTTCCAGCACCCCATTTCACCTGTTCAATCTGAAAAGCAGCTGTCATAATCGTGAAGAACTGCCAAACGTGTCAGCTTGTTCTCCTTGAAGTTTCGAGTAATGAGAACGAACCATGGCGAGCGCAATAAAAAAGTCATCCCATCCAACAAGCCGCGTGAAGCGTATCCGCGCAAAGGTGCGAAGCAGAACGGAAATCAGTGCCAGGACTGTAAAAGCAACAATAGTGCCGACAACCCTTGGTCCCAGATTCTCCTTCGAATCAATCTCCAGTTGCGCCGAGGGCATGTTCATGCCGTGTATCGAGACTGGTTGAGCCTTTGAAGACTTGCAGAGTTTGTAGGGCAAGCAAAAAAAGAAACAACGGAACTAGGCAAACCCCACCTCCACACCGTCAACTATATACCCCATATCTCTCGGTGCCCCTCATGATGGGCAGTAAAACACACGCGAAATAAACCGCAATTGCAGCGTAACTACGGCTCGTCAATCTTTTGAACCGCGGGATGAGTTCGTCGGAACGTCGTGAATATAACTCAGAACGGCTAGTCACCGCGGGTGGAAGGTACTAGTCTTATCACGAACGGGAACGGCGTTACGCAATATATCCCAAGAGTCCCGTGATCCAACACCGCTCTGCCCATCAAACCCGCAAAAACCTGAACCAAGCTTTGAGCAGCCGTTCAATCGGGATAAGAATTCTAGCTAGATTCGTAGATGCATCTCGCTTTCCCTCCGACTCCACGTCAAACCAAGTCTTTGGAATCGTTCGCTCGGTGCTATTCGCCAGGAGATGCATGCGCGCGCGCGCTCGCGCCCGACTAAAGGGCCGATGTCGTTCGTAGGCGTCTGGTAAAACCTGGTTGGGAGTTCGCCCGCTGTTGCATTTATGGTTTCAAATAAACGCGCTGTTATAAGTACACCACGTGTAAGACTAGCCGTGCACTAGCATTACCCCGTCAACCCCCCTGTGTAGTTACACCTTACTTCCCCATGATATAGGTATTAGTGAACTACGGCGCGGACAGAACGAGCCTGTAGCACCGATATTTTCCCCGTAGCCCAACCACCCGGCGCTTTAGGCGTAGAAAATTTATGAACTGGTAGCTTGTGACATAGGTGCTAGGTTTTAGCTAACAAAGTATGCGTACTGCGGCGACCTGTTTAATGCTATCGTCCAATATTTAAATCACGCCAATCTCACACCTCACACGACAATGTGGTTCTTAAATCCTTGCCTTAAGGGCAGTTCGGATTTTATTTGGACAGTAATTTCATACCTTGAAAGCTTCTTTGGCCTGCCAGACATTAAGCAGCAGGCAGAATCGTAGCATGTGTATTTAGTTTCCGTTCCACTCACCATTTATCGTAAGAATACGTAGTATTGGAGTGACGAAATCTATGACCTCTGCTTTCCTTTTTTTCCCTGTCTACTGGGAAGCATGTAGCTTGCCCTTCTGTGATATTATTTTTTCTGGTTATTTTACACACGAAGATAGAATACTAGATAGTATAGCTCCGAATGACTCCTACCTGTAGATAGCTAGTGTACCTATTTGCTGAAAATCTAGTATTGCTCACCTCGAACCAACTGGACCATGATATTGTAACACAATCTCGATGAGTAAATCCGCTCTGTTTGTTTACCACCCGATTAATAATTCCACGGCAGAAAATAAACACAACAGAAAAGAGTCCCAATTGTCTTGGATTTGGTCCTATACATTGATGTCAACGTTAATGGCGCATTGATACTACATGTTGTTCGGAGAAACGGCTTTACTTACTCTGTAGATATCCGTCTTATAAAGTTTGTATTTCGTTGGTTTTCAAGCTTTAGTATCAAAAGAGTTTTACGGTTCAGCGGAATAGAAGTTGGCAGGTAATGGTGGCACCACGGCGCATATGCTGCGTCATAGGTAGATCCGCTCCATAATACGAACAGTACGAAGGATTCATCAATAACACACAGCACTACAACTCACACTAAGTTTTCTTCCAGAGAAAAATCTCTTTCAAGATTTGTCAAAACTGGTGGCTAGTCTCCGTCAACTCTTCCCAGAATATTTCCAGGACGGGAAACTCCTGCGTGGGATATTTTCAGTACGTGATTGGTGTCTCAATAGCAGACCGCTTGAGCCTGCAGCCTGCTATAATAGATCGATGATGATTGAACTAACTGTGAAAAGTCCATTGTGAGGCGACGTAGGGAAGAGGCGGAGAACAATCGTTGATCGCGTCGCTATGTTTGAACAATGTTCACTCGTTCAAGCAGCCGCACAACCATTAGACACTTCACTAGGAATTCAACAAAAAGTGCGACCGTTTTCCGTAAACAATTTCCCGCTTTTAGAGAAATTCAGCATTTCCCAATGTCGCCGACATGCGTTCCTACTGCTACCTGTGCCATACCACAAGCAATCCTCGTCGTGGATCGCTAGTTGAGTATATCACCCTTTCTTTTGCATCCTGCCGAACACTGGCAATTGGTGGAGTGCTGGCTCCTGTCGACAGACTGTGGGTCACGGTAAGAGAGACGCGAGTACCGCCACCGCCCTTCTGGAAAGGTGAGATTGTACAGACATGCGCTGGAGCAGTGCCGCATGATTCCCATGCAGACCAGCCACCCTCAGCCAGTACCCCCTGCAGGCCGGATTTACACGCCTAGCGTCAAATCTTACATAAAATACCAATACCTTGGTCATGTTACGTGTACGTTTATACCAAAAGCGGTATAGTTTTCTACCAATTTGTGTTGATACAGTCGAGGCTTGACCCAAGCAAACGCATTGTAAGCAAACGCTGAAGTCATTTTCGACCATTTTTGTGACACGCCACCTTAGTGCGGTCTCGTGGCATCGAGTCGCCGAGTCACGAGTGGTCCGCTTCGAGAAAACTGATGTGAAATGACCTCATAGAATCTCTTGAGATCAACCAATTTGCAATTTCCATGTGAAAATCATATGTTTTGAGGAAGTTCATTGGTTGGAATTATGGTGAGGGAAGCGGTTGAATCGAGGCTAGTGAAAACGCAAACGGGCAGCGATATCAAGGATTAGTCATTCTTGGATTTACTTGATGCCTAGATGGCGAAGATTGAGCCAATAGTCCTCTGTTTGTTCATGTGATCCCAGGAGCTAGAATGATCTGAACTTGGTCCATGCGCCCAAAATTCCTATATCAATTGCCCCCTTCCGACTCAATCAATCCTCTTCCTCTACATCAACATCAACAACACAACAACCATCCTCACCACAACGCTACCGAATTCCAAACACAAAAACTACTTTCAAAACAATCAACTCTTCTCAAAACATCAAGATGGGTCACAAACGTAAGTACAATTGACAGCGGCCTGCCCCAAAACATGGTATTGTTTATGTCTTGGAAACCTCTTACTAATTTTCTCTACTTCTAGCTTCCAAGCCCCACAACCCGCAGTCATGCCTTGGGCCGATCTTATACCCCGGATGCAACTACAACTTCGGGCCCGCTGACACTTCTGTCACCGGCGACAAGATCCAGCATATCCCGTAAGATTGACCCCTCAGGCTTCATCTATCAGACTAGTTACTAACTTGTGACACTTCTAGTGCTGGCCCCCATATGTTTGACGGCAAGGTTTACGGTCTCACCCCCGACATCTGTCCCGCTATGGGAGGTTCCTGGGAGCCCGACAACAAGTGTCTCGTCAATCTCAACAAGGATCTTTGTGATCGCTACCACGGCGTCTGGGATCCTGCCAACGGCGGTGCTTGCGGTATCTCTTATGAACAAGTTCAGCGCGGCGCTCGTGCTTCCTCCGGCCACCTGGCTGTCCGCGGTCTCAAGTACGAGCCTCCCATGGACGTCCTTACTCTCGGTCTTTACATCAACTTGATCTTGTGCATTGTCCTTCTCTCGGCAGGTATCGGCATGGTTTTCACCGCCCTTATGAAGGTTCGTCGTGTGAACCGTGACCGCGCCCACAACGCTGACCAAGTCTCTGACGTTGAGATTGGTGACAAGCAAGACAAGGGCACCTCGTGTGACTTTGACTAGAGTGTCCCACATCTCTCTCACTGACATCAAATCACTGTTTCACGGGGTCTTTTGGAGGCGTTAGAATGGTATAGATTTGGGTACAGTGGGATTCACTACATGGGATTTGGCGTTTATATAGTGCCATGGGTTAATTCACGAAACGAGATGACACGGAACGACTTGCGAGGTATCTATTGCTTTACAAAGGTCATTATATGTTACACATGGATAAGGGAATAAATACATTCTCCCATAACTTCATTGTCCAACGTAGGCGTGAATTGCTTCAATATTAACTGCAAGATTTTTAGGCAAGATTGACAAGTTCATTCAGCTCCTTCGCAACATGGCCGACATGACATTCTGGAGTTTTGACCTACAGTTATACTTCTATAAGGTAAGTACATTGTATGTAACAACGAGGAGGTGACTAAGGGAGCAATAGTCATACAATGCCTGGGCTAGCATGACGCTATGCCAGAATGGATACTGCGTAGCCGGGAGAAGCCATTAATTACAACGGTAGAACTACGCCTAAGCTTTTCTTACTTTTACGCTTGTAGTAAAACATAGTTTAGGACTAAGGGAATCGCGGAAACTTGTTTGCCGAACGGAAGCCCAGCTGCGCAATTCCTCCGCCACCATGGCAACACTCTCAGGCACCACACGCTTCGCAATTTCCAATTCCCGCCCTACAGCACCAGTGGCTTTCTATTGTCAACTAGTACAACAATAATTTCATACATTTGTGACAGTTTACGAGGGCTCTCCGCTGCCAACCTCATTTTCGCATCGCCACACCGGACGGCCGCATCGGACGGACCCCGTAAGCTTCTGAGATATCCTGCAACGGATCGCAGGAGGTCAGCTGGTTAGCCGCAATTCGCATTGCGATGGCGCATAACCCCATCCTTGTGGCTTTTCTGTTGGCGCCACGTGTTAGCACATTGGACCCAACGTAAGAATTGTTTCCATGCCTGCTCTTGTCCTCTTGTTCTAGATTCATGGGCGGAAGGTCTGGCTTGTATGCATAGGTGTAAAAGCATCAAGATGTTTTCGTATTCTCGAATTTGAATGCGCAGCGGACTCGAAAAACACTGTTCGGTGTTTTGGAGGGCTGGAATTTTCCTTTTGCTGGACGTATGCCCTACCATGTGGCGTTCTTTATCGCTCAACTGTGCCTCTATACATGCGCTAATAATTACTCTAATAATATCCAGCAGATAAGGTTATGACGCTACTTACAGGCCGGTACTCCCAATTCGTCAGCTTACTTAGACGTCACACTAAACATCATCTACGCAGAAATCGAGGGGTTTTCTGGCCTCTTGCAGCATCTGCTAGCAAGACGAGACCGGCCAAGTTCGATGCGAAAGCATGATCTTGGTAGAGTGGTGCGAAGTATGAATCGTGAATGCAGTTGCTACGGACTGCGGCTGAGCAAGTCCCATTGCCGAAACTAAGGTATGACGGAATGCCTACCTGCTAATAAATAACTCTCGTATCCGTCCGATAACTGACCTTCCTCAAGACGAGAGTCGGTTGATGGAAAACATGGACGTTAACCAAGAGATGAACAACGCCACCTACAAGCCTGTTGCACAGGTTGATGCCTTCCCACTTCCTCACACTAATACACAATACCACGAACAATATTGCTACGATTCCCGCGATGCTAAAGCACTCCCAGGATTCACAACAACAGCGAACACAACGCCTGGAAAAGGCCATCCATCAATTGGCTGGGCAACACCGCTCACGACAATCGGTGGCTTCTTTCTGGCCATTTGCGTAGCTATCGTTCACTACGTCTACTGCCGTTTGCTCAACGGAAAACCAATTGAAGATACTATCCGACAGTCATGGAACAACAGTATCGCCTTGATCTTTGCTCGGAGTTTCTCAATTGCGCTCGCTGCATCAGCTTCAAAAGCCTTTGCACAGGTCCTTTGGTGGTATCTTCGTCGAAAACCAATGCCGCTGTCAAAAATAGAAGCATTGTTCTCGCTTAATTCCAGTCCATTGTGTTTGTACCAGCTCGGGCTGCTCAAGCTAGTACCGGTTATGTGGTTATTTGGCTTGCTTTTTCCGATAATATCCATCGCAACTATCTTCCCACCAGGAAGCTTAGTGGTTCAGCAGTTACCGTTTTACCCTAATGATACGATGATAATACCGACCTTGGATACCGACTTTCGTGGCAACGGATCTGCCGAAGATTTTTTCCGATACGCAATGTTTGCAAGAACAGGCGATGGGGGATATATGTGAGTGTTCTCATGGATGTCATCGCCGTTACAATGACTTCCATCTAACATGAGCCCAGGGTGCCAAGCGCAGAATTGTCGGGGATTGGTATGAAGACAGTTCTTCAGGGCTCGTACCTCGCTCGACCTTCACCGTGTGGTTTGAACTGTTCCTACGACCTTGAATTTACCGCACCATCAATGAAATGTGAAGAAGCCAGCATCGACATGAATATTGTAGGCCAGGCATATCAGCAATGGCCCTCTACGTCTTACCCCCCCTGGGACAACTCGAACCCGATTCAAGATATTGGAAATTATGTGGCTATTTCTCACTATTCAGAGGGTGGAGAAGTCTTCAAAAACAAAACAACCGATCAGCTCGTATTGAATATAGTGTACAGGCACAAAGACTCTCCAATGCCACGCGCTATCAGTTGCGTCACGATGGCAGCAACTTATAATGTTCATGTCGAATATCTCAACTCAATCCAATCGATTACAACGAGTAGCAAAGACGAGACGCCAGTTAATGCGACCCGACTAGTTGATCCCGAACTGTTCTACGATGTTATTGGGTCCGAATCAGTCCCAGATGGGTTTGTTTACAAGATCGCGCCCTACAAAAATTTTACCAAGGAGGAACTGTTCAGCCGCTACAGGGATTGCCAGCTCCGCGCTATACAAGACGCTCTAATCAACGGAATAAGTGGTATAGTCGACAAATATGGTAGGTTTTATCGCCAGTTAATCGACAGTTCATTTGAGACACTCACAAGATATTGCAGGCGATGAAGCCTTTTCGGTTCGCCACACAATCATTCAACAAACACCACTAGCTGAGCCAATATACAACGGCACGGAAAGAAATTTCAATCAAATCTCGTATAATATATCGCCCTCCATAGTTGAAGAACTCATGCGAAACGTCACGCTCTCAGTTCTGAACACAGCCACGACCCAGACTTCTGTCACAGTGCACAAAACTATATTCAAAGCATGCTACATGTTCAATGAGCCATACAGACTCATAGCAGCCTATGCAGGAGCTTTGGTTACTTCGCTCATCTTCATTCTCCTAGGTCTCGGCGCATTAGCACAGAACGGGGTAGCCGCTGTTCCTGGTGGGTTCTTGCAGGTGTTATGTACAACGACAGATGGGGACGGTCGACTCAATCAAATTGCGCAAAGGGCAGATCTGGGTGGTAATGAAGGGATTCCGCGAGAATTGGAGGAACTGGAAGTTAGGTTTGGGGAGGTTGCAAGGGAAGGTAAGAGAAGTTTTGCGGCGTTCGGGACGGTTGGGGACACACAGGTTTTGAGAAAAAGAACTATTTCTTAGCGAGTCCGCAAGTCGATGAGGAACAGAAAGCTTTTATGGAATCAGTTTGTTTTAGATGGGGCGAATTCGAGACTCCAATATAGGTGACTGTAAAATTCGACTGACTCAAAGCCTGCGCCCTAGAACCTCAGTCATGAAAAGAAGGAAGCAGAGATAGCCCTGTTATAGTTATAGATCATTTTCAGAAGGTGATTAAGCCTAGATCTCGTACCAATGATTTAGTATCGGTATCTTAAATCACACCTTGGCTTCTCAGACACATCGGTCAGGCAATGCATTTGGCTAGACAAAGGCATATTCACGTACCTCAATATGCGCCACATCAGAGCACTCACCCGTCGCCTCGTATAGAATTACCCGTAGAGATGGACTAAGTTTTCGAGACTCCAAATAAATTATCTATATCTAAAACTATACTAAAGGAAATTCTTTGCGGTAATGACTGTGCAGAATACAACATAAACACCCAACACTACAATGTTCGAACCAACTCTCTCATCCTCTCCTCTCTCCCCAAACGATAGATCTAGAAGTCAAAACATAACAAACCACGTACTAGCTGAAAGGGATCTCAAAGCTATTACTCAGTTCCCATTAATCCACCATAGTCCAATCCACCTTCCTGTCGATATCAGTCCTTCGTCGAAGACTATCCCCACCACAACGATAACCGACACTCTCAAACTCCTTCCACCGTCTTCCACGGATGTTTAAGCGATAGGCGCAAGGGGAGCAACGGGAGCAACAGGCGCAGGTGTAGGCGTAGGTTGCGCGCTCTTAGTCGCCTGGTCGTATATGATTGGAATCAAGGGGGCGACAGGTGCGAGGGGATCCCAGGTGACCTGATGCGAAGTGGGAGGTTTTGAGACGGCCGGAGGAGCGGGGGCAGGGACAGACGGCTTAACTGGAGGAGGGGAGCCAGGAAGAGGGCCCACTGGTGGCTTAACTTGAGGAGGGGGGACCACTGGCGGCTTAACTTGAGGAGGGGGGACCACTGGCGGCTTAACTTGAGGAGGGGGGACCACTGGCGGCTTAACTTGAGGAGGGGGGACCACTGGTGGCTTAACTTGAGGAGGGGGGCTCACTGGCGGCCTGGGAAGCGGCCTGGAAACCTTGCCGCTCACGTTTATGTGCGGCTTGCTGTCGCTAGACTTGTTGTCGTCCCCGGACTTGCCGCGGCGCTCCTTGTGTGCATCGGGAATAATAGGCGCGACTGGATTGATGCCCAATGGAGATGGAACGCCAATGGGAGTGGAATGGGACACAGACGTCTTCGCTTGTCCCGCGCCCTCGTCGATAATTACGAGAGGGGCGGCTGCTGCTAGGGCGGGAAGGAGATAGATTGCGAACTTCATTGCTGCGTTGTGTGGGAAGAGGATTTGGATGATAAGGTTCAAGGATTGAATAGAATAGTGTGGAACAAATGTTGTAAGTAAGGCTTGCAAAGCTCTGAAGCGGTAGAAAAGAATGTATAGGTAGGAAGTGAAGTAAAGAATGAAAGTGTTTGAGTGAGTCTGGTTTGCATCAGGGTGGCTCATGAGGCTATACTTATAGGAAAGACTGGACTTGAGGGACCTGCATGCGATTTGTAGAGAACTGTCAGTGCTGCACAGTCGGGTTCCTCAACGCGCATATTCGTATCCGGAGTTCTTGGACGTGTAAACATTCGTAAGCTCCTTAGGCTTCACACTTGCATCAGGTTTATCAAAACCCGGAATTGGATTTGAGCACGGCAAAGTAGAAGTTTCCTTTTGAAGTCCGTTGCATTCCAGAAATGACTTCGGTGTTTTATCTAATATTGATGCTTTTTCAAAAAAGCTAGCCATCCGCTAACCCCAGTTATATGTAAGAAAAAGGTAAAAATAATGGCATTACATTATTATACAGATGCTCTAAGAGTACTCTATCTGCTTCTATTAGTCCCTGTCTTTAGACAACACCATTACGAGTAATATTTTGTAGTACATGTATACTAAACTTTAATATTTGTGTACTAATTATAAGGCTAACCTTTTTCGAAAACAACCAATATGACCGTTGATATATACTGATGGTCTTGACTTTAATATAGAAACGTTGTCATTGTGAACCCGCGACTGTATACGCGTTTACCAGAATTGATGTTTCCAGGGAGAGAGGAAAATCGTCTCACACTCTCACCTGCGTCTGAACAATTTTCGAAACATGTCTATCATGTCACTTTTTATTAAAAAAAAGGAAAAAGAAAAAAGTTCTTCGCCAAGTACACATAATTGATGTGGGGGCAGCCACTAACGCTATGTTGCTTATTCGCGTTTCAAATCCTCTTAGCAAAGATTATTGATGATTGGCGTCTTACGAGCAATGGACGCCTAACAACTAGGGAATTCCGACCTAGCTATATTCTGGCTCCCACTATAAACTCCGAACCGGTCGCTGTTCTAGCTGGTTGCCGTAGAACACACCGTTGATTCTACATCCCTGCGCGCATTCGGCAACGAGGGAAAAACGGTCATCGTGAGTCGTATATCTTGCCAAAGGTAGCATCATTGATGATATAGGAGGGCGTGGGTTTTCAGTTGATCGTCTATCAATAAGGTTTCTGCACGGACGTCGTCATATTGACACTTCAGTCTATAGAGTTGCTGATGCTGATTTAAGGCCTACAGTTGCTGATTCAATGCCTAGAGTTGCTGATGCGGATTTAATGCCTAGCGTTGATAACAAGCGCTCCCGCCTACTCTCCGTTCTGTTATGACTGCTGACGTCATCACGTGAGTAGTTCTTGGCACTGAGGCCACTACTTCTTCTCAAGTGCTGTATACTAGCTCTTTCTCTCTTACACTGTACAATACACAATACTTTCTAGTCACTCATTTGACCTCTTCTTCTGGACTGCGCCCACCCGTAACAGCTCGGCGCGCCCTGCAGGAGAGAATAACAATATTGATAAGCGCTGCAAGGTGACCAGTATGTTTAGAAACACTTATTTAACATCTCAAAGGGTCAGATGGTATGCCTAAACTTCGAGAATGGAGTATATATTGGGAGATGAGCCATCGTTAAACATTTCATTATAAACCCTTATCACTCAGAAGTTCTTCCTCAATACTGAAAAAATGGTGTCTCCTACGCTATCTTTTGCTCTCCTCCTCGCGACTCTTATCTCTTCTATTAACGCAAAGGGATTGACTCCAGCAGAGGGGAAATCCCTCCTCTCAACCGCTGCCGATATTTTTGAACCGACAGCGCCCCAGCTTCAGCAGCGAGATTGTCGATGGGGTACTTGCGACAACTGCTATCGAAAGCAAACGCAGTGCAAGAACTTTGATAACAATCCGGACTGCCTCTCGTGCGCGTTGTCCTGGTGGGTAGTTGAGCACGATTTGTACGAACCATGGCTGATTGATCACAGTGCTGCTTTCTGCAATGCAAACTGCTGCTAAACCTCGAGTTCTGTGTTTGGATGGATTTCTGAGATGGAAGAGACACTATGATCCAGGAGATCGTAGACGTTGCGATAGATTCGAGAGTTTATAAGAAGTTCACCTAATTCAACATTAGAAACTTTGTAGAATGTGTTAAATCTTATCGGCTTAGGCAGTTGCGTGTATTCTTTTATGTGGTGCTTTGTTCAGTTAACCTCAAATGTTTTACAATGTAATGTTCCAGCTAGCGAGACGCTATATCGGAAAGGATATAGCGTATTATGGCGCGGGGACGAAAATTTCTAAGCGTCCCACTTTATCTAATCAAATAATCCTCCAAAGTGTGATCATTTCAATATTGAACAATGAATGTCTGTGTCAGTGGATTCCCCCTTGCTTTTTACGATTTCTCATCCCCGTCGATCATTGTAAGATCGACATGTGGTTCACTCTCCCAATCGAACTCCAGCGCCAATGCTTACAAGCCGTCGACGTCCCGACCTTGAAATCGTTCCGCCTCGCCAACAAATCTGTTTCTACTCTCGCCACAGAGATCCTGTTCAGTATTGTCAATTTAAAGAGTAATCGAACAAGCGCGGATAATTTCAACAACATTGTTGAGAATGACGCACTCCGATTGTTAGTGCGTACAGTCATCATCAACACGAGTGACGATCCAAATATCGTGGAGTACAGCTCCGGAGAAGCAGATCCTGATCCGTGGCTTAAGAAAAGCTTGAAAAAGATTCCCCAATTTCAGACATTAAGAGAAGTGCGCCTGATCTTCTCCCGTTGGTGCGCTGGCGAAAACACAGAGTCTTGGGGCCCGGAAATCGTAGAAGGCCTGCATTTCCGTACCGAGGTTCTTTGGAGGACATTCAAGCCACTCGCCAGAGTGATCCGAGAGGGAGGGTTAAAATACTTCGATACGCTCACGCTAAGAAACCTTCAAAACTACGTTGACGATGATATATACTACTCAGAGGATTTCGCCACGGTGCTCGGGAAGGTAAAGAAGTTGCACCTATGTATCGCCACAGAAAGCGACGAGGTCATTAATGGCAACGGCGACAGACGTTCACCCCGCCAGATGTTCCAATATGACCTTGTACCTCGCTGGCTATCACCCGTAAGCGCACAACTTACGCACCTCACCCTTTATGCAACAGATA
Organism: Periconia macrospinosa; assembly: GCA_003073855.1. Taxonomy (NCBI): domain Eukaryota; kingdom Fungi; phylum Ascomycota; class Dothideomycetes; order Pleosporales; family Periconiaceae; genus Periconia; species Periconia macrospinosa. The sequence continues at coordinate 112,384 of KZ805394.1, forward strand.
TATTCTGGGGCTTCTTGCCGTTCTGCGACCTGAGGGAAATATATTTTCCACGACTTCAATCCCTTAGTCTTGGTTACTATACTATCGTCCACGACTGGCAGATTGACTGGATCCTTTCACACGCTGCCACTCTCGAGGAGCTTTTATTAGACGGTTGCGCCATCGTCAGCGCCGCGAACCTAGACGCCTCACAAGTCATTTCACACTGGCCTGATCTGAAGCCCTACTTAAAAGACCCCGAAACTGATGAGGATAGTTACCTGAAAGAAGTAGACCTCCGGTGGCACCAGATACTTCCACGTTTTCAGACAGAATTGCCCAGACTGCACCACTTCGCCATCGGGAGGGGAGACAGGGAAAATCCGCGCATGTTTGAACAACGTTACGACCTGGTCCCTCACATGATTTGGGACCGGTATTTCATTTTTGACTATGTAGACTACCTGTCGCCGTGGATGACCAGCGGTATGGATTGGTTTCTTTCTAACCCCCGGACAACTGAGCCAAAGCACTTGTACAAGCATGGTGACGTCAAAGGTTATCCCACATTGTGCTTTCCAGCCTGTTATATTGAAGATAGGGATGCTTTGGCGGCGTTACTTGAGGTTACTAAGAGGAGGGCTCAAGAAAAAGCTGATTTATGATGATCCAAGTTGAACCTGTTATACCCCAGGGCCCAGTTTCAGCATCGTCTGTCATCGAAAACCCACGTTGCGGAACGCATTGAGACACCCATGATGTACAGAGGCCTACTAGCTTTGATTAAACTTATTTTGTACCTGTCGTATATTCGTACTGTCTCGGTATCCTAGATACGTCTCCTTGCGACCAAGCTATAAGATCGAAATCTAGTAGTAGTAGACCGTTCCTACAAAGGTCGACTAAGAACTGGAATTTAGAATGGTCGCTGGGGAAAGTTAGACTGATCCACATTTAACAACAATTTCTCTGGGCTTTTGTGCGTTAACTTCTTGCATTTATGTGAGAAGCTTTCTAAAAGTTTGCGCCTTCACTTCTCACAACGCACTTGTCTGGTTTGGCATCTAATGCTGCCCTAACGACCAATACCAATCGAAACTTCCGAGTAACGAAAAACTTGCATGCATCAAATTGTCATGAAACCGTCATTTGTGGCTAAACATGGGCCATACAATACGTCTTATTTATAGGATCATCAGTTTCGATTTGAATGAGAGCTTCAGCACGTGGAAGACAGGGATTGTAGTGGGGAGCGACGGTTGGAGCCGTAAAGGTGGAGGCGGGCGCTACGGCAACACGGCTCTGGTTCAATAGCCGCCCGTATGCTACGACAACCTAAGCCCACGAGATTTGCACAAAAGATCCTCGCTTTCACACTATTTTTCTCCGTGGGAGCAAGTAAACCACCAGAAAAAAATTTAATAGAAAAAAGGAGGAGGATGAATCTCAAGTCCTGTCGAAAATGAAGTGAGTAGAAATATTTGCACGCAACGTGAGTGCTGCATACCAAGCCTTAGAACGGAGGCCACTCTACCCCTTAGGCCTTACAGCTCACGGATATGCGGACTCTGTCAAACGTAATTTATCCGGGTGAAATACGGTGTTGGACTTGTTGGAATATGCTGTGAGGCGATGTAAGCGCTTAGACTTGGCTCCGGTTTGCCACAATCGGTTGCCGCCACGTACAACCTACACCAATCGGCCCCCATCCAGTTTCACGTTTCCATCGGCTTAAGCGAATATGCCGTCCCACGTGAAAGGGTGTGGTGGGTAACACCCGAAAGTCGGAGTATTACTGTTCCTCATTCATTGTTCCCTACCTAATTATAAAGATTTCGCGGTGAATCGCGTTAATGTTACATGGTACTCAGCATTCCACACAACTCGCTCTTGCAGGAAACCCCTTATCTCAAATCCTTGAATATCAATCGAGCGCGTACCACCGCATCGACGGCATAGCGTCCCGCAAAGGGGGCCTTTATTGATCCCTCTCGCGCGGGTGCTGCAAGCGGCCCCGAACACGGCAACCGATGGCGAATGTGCAGGGGTCCGCAATCTACACCCGCAGAACAATGCCATGGCTAAAGGCTCATCGAGTTGTGTAACGTGTATACAATGACTGGGTTCATGTTGTGGCTTTATTGTCTTCGGTAAGTTGTAACCGAACATTGAACTCACGGCTATTGTACACTATAGTAGAGACACAGTAATGCGAAAGAGCAATGGAATGCTGTGGATTCTTTCTGTTCTTTTACAGTTTTGGGATCCATGGTCCCACCATTAACATCAAAGCTAATCTATTGTCGATCAATCAGATCCCCCGCTTTCCATCTCCGAGTCCTCTCAAACTGTTCAATTCCACCGTCTTAGTGACACGAATACCATCCTTTGCCATATTGTCAACAGATCTCCGCCTGAAAGTTTCATTTTTATCCATGCCCCGCCAGTTACTAGTGACACCTAGCTCAATATCCGCAGAATCGGAGGGATTTGCTGGGTCCCCAACAATGCGTTCTTCGCTTTCATTGGCGCCCGCCACTGTGTCTCCAGGAATAGCATACAAGCTTCGTTTCTTGTTTGGCAAGCCTTTCGAGTGGTTGGATGTATGCGTAATGCCCCCGACAGCACTACTTCTCCCGTATGGAAAACCACTGGAATTTCCTCCCATGGATGTCGCCGATGTACCCAGGGAGCGTGCCTTCTGGTTCAGGTACGGGTAGATGAGGGGAATGTTCGTGACTATTACTGCAGTGCATGATTCGCGAACGGACCAAAGACCAGCACGAGTTGCACCATCCATGTCGGTCTTGACAACAGGATAAAGGGTCAGTTAGCATAGCCCTCGAGGGTGGTGGGGAAAGAGGTCACTTACAGCAGTAATGATTTGTATACATCTCATGAACCCAAAGACTGCTGTGACCACCGCACCTGCGAACAAGGCGGTCAAGCCAAGTTTTTGTTTTGTACTCAGTTTTGCAGCCCAGATTACCTGGTTCCCAAATCAGCTACAGTAGATACACAGAAGGCGGACATTCTACTTACGGGAATGGGAAGGTACATGAGATATGCATCAGTCAATATGTTGAATATGAGCATCGTGTATGTGCTTGTTTGCGCAGTGGGTCCAAGACACTTAGCTGAATCATAATCAGTTGATCGTTCGTTAAAATGGGATTGTTTGGAAAACATACCACTAGGATTGGGGCCCGATGACCAGGTTTTTGTCACCGGAGAGCAGACGAGAAGAATGACGAGTACCTGGGCAATGAATGTGATGATAAGCGCGCCAGCAGCGATGCGAATGCGCAGCTTCATATTGTTGAGGGGTACGTTTGCACTGGGACGTTAGAATACATTTTGGGAAGTGCCATCCGGGATTGAGCTTACGTTAATCTCGAGTAGAATATCAGGATGCAAGTCTTCAAAGTCCAGAGACAACCCGTGTAGGTCAACCATCCAACGAGGAAAAACTTGGAACCATCCTTCAGGTGAACCCATTGGGGCACTCTCCGCATATAAGAACCATGTTTTGCCGGCCTCATCTGGGCGGCAGCCATCTCCTTGAAGAAATGGACGCTGTATGCGCAAACGCACTCGCCGACATAGAAACACTGTTGGTGACAGTTAGCATCCTATTCATCTCGCGCTTTTATCTTCACCATACCCCCGCAAGTGGCATCAAATAGTCGTCGACTTGAAGTTTTCGGAATCCTAGCTGGCGACCTCTCGCGAAGAGGCGGAAGAAGATGACGACCCAAGCAATCGCCAGCTCTGTAAATATCTCGATGTGTGCACCCTGGGCCATGCCGGGCTACAGATATCCTGCTGTAGAGTAAAAAATGGAGGGTTTACGTTGACGAAATATTGGAGAGTGCGCCAACGGATATAAAAGGGTGTTCGGTCGGTGTAAGTACGCGGGACCGCAGAACACGTTCAACGCCGCATTGGCGTTTGAACACCCTTGTCGCGACCATGCAATCGCCATCTAAAAGGGTTACTAGCGGCCGTGCCAGAGATATATTACCTGGGGTTGTGCGGCTGCGCCAACCCTATTTCGTGGTCAGACGGGTCGAAGAATAGATGCAAGGCCATGTAAGGCCTTCCTTTCTCGCGGGATCTAAAAACGTTATCAGGCTGGTCGAGGCGCGAACCAAACAGGGGGCCAAAATATCCATGTGCTTGACAATCTGGATCGCGAAGGAATACTTAATTTCCGGCACCATGGATCTAGATCGTGATTCGTTAGTCGACTATAAAATATCCAGATTTTCAGAGTTGATAAACGCGAGTAAGTGGAAGAAGGCTCACATTGCTTTTTCAGCACCTCTCATTTCCACCCATTAATCCTCGTGACCCCAGCCGACACTATTCATAGTGCTGTGTTATATCTTGCCGATCAGAAAGTGCATCTATCGCATTATTCTCGGGGGGTAGAGTCTAGAAACTCCCTGTTTCTCCTACCCGCACGGGACGTTGCAACGTAACCACATTTGAAAGCGGCATTTGACCTGTTTCGTGAGTTTCAGCGAGCGAACCTGTGAATCATAGCTCGATGGCCTTGATTCAGTACTTAAAAACAAGGGTTTATAGCGATGTGATTTGTCGGCAGTAAAAGAATCCGCCCTGCCACTTTTACCTCGTATCGTTACTAAATTATAAGGTTACAGCTGGAAAAAGGAAGCCTCTCTTGTGTAACTATGCTGAACTTCTTATCGCCTACATTCATTCAAAGAAGTTGTCAGATTGCAATCTTGACTGAAACCTCGCGTCTACGACACTAGGCATTCTTACCCAGACTAAGAAGAGGGCTAAAAGAAGGAGGAGAAAAAGGCGGGCCATCAGATTGCAAGGCAGAAGCGGAAGAGGACATTAACAGCTTGCATTATGTAATCTTGGGTAAGCGAAACAATCCTCCAGGCAATACTACCACAATACTCAGATGTAAATTGGATGGGGTACTGGTTCTGCTCAAGATATGCGGGGGCTTCTGAATGGGCACCAACCGAATACACACCATAATATGCCGCACTGTAAATACTGTTTACCGATTTTCCATTGATAGTTTCCGAACATGGAAGCTAGTGACTGTTCATCTATGATAATTTGCCATCATGATATCAAGCCGTCAGAATGATAAATTCAAAGGAAAAGACATAGGGAAATAAGGGGATACATCATAATCCCTGATCTGCATGGTTCGTATACCTATTTAGTTTAGGACCAAAAAAAAAGCAATGATCCTCGTAAGATATCTGACGAATAAGAAAGTAGGATATAGGCAGCATCACGCCATCACTATCGTGGATCGTAATAATGCTCTTTAGCTATGGACCGTGCACATTTCCCAATCAGGTTAGAACCATCAATCTCTCACTCCCGTAGTTTACAGCCGGTCTCATAAAACAAAGAGAGACAAAAAACTAACAGAAATTATACGACAATCGGCTAGGGGTGATGCTTCGCATTGTTCAGGTAACACTTCGGCGACCCAGAGACACACGCCTCCCAGCTAGCTTGAACAAGACAGTGTTTGTTCATCGGTCAACGCCCATGATTCAAATACCATATCAACACCATTTTCTGCAATGGGAATAGCATGGAAAATTAAGATAGCTCCCTCATCCTCCGCTCAATTCTTCACAGCAACCCAGCCTTGCGCTAAAAACACATTCCTCGTCAAGGCCTTCTCATCGCCACCATACCTGGCCTCCTTTCCACGAACCTTCCTTCCTTCCACCGATAAGCCCCCGCAAGCATTCCCATCCTCGCTTTCGTATACGCTCGCCATGTCTTCGAAATGAAACCCCATGCCCTCTACAACCCGAACAATCTCATCCAAACTCAGCTGAACATACGGGTTGGTTCCATACATCAACGGCCCGAAATTCACCCACTTCCCTCCTTTCTTTAGTAACGCATGAATAGTTGAAAAGTAACTGATTAGGTTCTGCGCCGTGTCGATGAAGAAGTGTGTTATTAGCACGTCGTAGTTCCCTTTCTCGCCTACAAGGATTGTCGTAAAATCTCCTTCCACGAGAAGAACATCAGGATGGAGACGGGTAGCCGGGAAGGTCACAGGGCGGAGTATATCTGTGGTGCTGAGCCGATGGGACAGGGAGTCGATAAAGGGGTTGAAGGTCGAGGAGTGTAGGGTAGTGTGGTTCAAAAGGTAGTTGTAAGCAAGGTTGATGTAGGGTGAGTATTCGTTTGTGGTGACTTCGTATTCTACTCATTCGTTCAGAAACCAAGGACCAGGGAGTTAGAGAGGGGGCTGCATACCTTCTCCGAGACACGCGATCTCATGGGCCAAACGACCTAATCCTGCACCAGGGAGTAATACTTTCAGCGGCTGGTTCTTCGACTTTGGGAGGCCAAGATTATGCAGCATGTGTATGATACAAGAGAATGCGTCATCGCGTTCCTTTGCACCGTCAGACGACCAGTCGCGGACGAAGTGCTTAAGTGCCTGGGTTACGCTGGTTCTGTCAGGTTGTCTTTTAGCCTTTTCGGCTTCTTTGATGTACGCGTTTAGTTCTGATTGTTCGATGGCGTAGTAGGATAGTGCATTTGCGATGATGGATTCGCAGAGGCCAGCATTGGTAGTGATTAGTGCTTCTATGTCATCTAGCTTCTTTTTGTAATCGACACCTGCTGCTTCCATAATCTTGAAGACACCAGCCTCAATAAGCGAAATGACTTTTTGCATTGTGATGAGAGCGATTACATACCTTTCTGTCCCCTTTGGAAAGTCGTTTATACCCCTTCCTCCACTTCTCCACCTCTGCCACGCTGCGTTCGCGATACTTGGAGAATGCGAACAAAGCTTCCAGTAAACGATGGCGGGGATGTTTGGGACCCCATTTGCCCTTCTTACGATCCAATCTCTTCAAAAGATGCGCTTTTTCAATGCGATGTCGTGGAGAAAGCTTGTCTGCACTGAGCTTCATGGGTTGGAAGGTTTGTGGGTCTTGCGGGGCGTGTTAGCGCTGATTGGAGATTGTCGCGTGCCTCCCGTGGTAAAATGAAGCTTATTTGTACTACTATGACGGATAATGCAGATAAATATTCGATACTCACCTATGTTGATGGCCATACCGGTCGGCATTGTGTAGAGGTTGGTTTCATCTTGAATACCATTGTGGTGCTTATCTGTAGCATAGGAGGGAATGGTGAATGACGCGGTGAATAGCGCAACTGTAAATAAGGTTGACACTCGCATGTTGTTCGTATTCGTGTACAATGTGTTGTACACATAATGGAGCTATCAAAATATTTTGTTGCATGCACGTGAGTACCTTGATGGATACCAAGGGTCTTGTGAGGGAGGGTCTAGGAGTGGATATATTTGGTTTTAGTGAATGCTTGGATCAAAGAAAGGATGCTCGTAGAATTTGTTCTATCTTCTTCATCCCATAAATCTATATCATTTTCGTACGGGAAATGCGCTATACCCCGTACGTGAGAGAGCTCAAAATTTTTGGCCCTCATAGCTCTATTTCGTATTCTAAATCACAACTTTTTCTGCTCGGCTGACACAAGTAGTTCCCACGAGTTCGCATCTCATAGCTCATCTTTGGTAACACGATCAATACTCTTCCCCTTGAACACCTCACCCTCCTTCTTAACCCTCCTCAGCCTAAATACCTTCGCCGAGTGACTCTTCACCTTCTCCTTCAACACACCCCCGGCCTTAACCACGCCAATCTTCTCTCCGAACAATCTCGGATCTTCCTCCCTTAGCCCCTTCTCATAAGGAATCTCGGTCGCATTGTACCAATTAGCCGCCTTAAGAATGGCAGCGCGCTCTGGCTCGGTAGAAGCTGCGATAAGCGATTCGGCGGTCGCTTCGGACATGCGGTGCGCCCAGAGGTCGTGGATCGCCCAGTCAAACTTGTTGTGTGGCGCGGACCCGCCGGGGCCGAAGGGGATGAAGAGTTCGGCAAGGGAGACTTTGATGTCTATGTCCTTCCCGCCAAAGTTCACCAAAATAACTGCCTGGTCGCCGTTGTGGAGGTGACCAGCCCAGACGTGAGTTTCGCCAATACCCCATTCGTCAGCGGCGACGTTGGTATCGCGGCGCACGCGGGTCATGGAGCGGCCGTGGGGGTCCTGGCTGAGGGCGAGGATGGCGGGATTGTTGATAATGGAGAGGGCTTTGGGGGACATGCTTCGGAGGTCATTTCCTAGGAATAGAGGAGACTTGAGGCCGGCCCAGAGCGCAAAGTGCGCTTTGTATTCTTCGTCTGTCATGCCGCCTTGGCCGACCTCCAGCATGTCGAGATCACTCCAGCCGCCGGGAATACTGCGGTCAGCGTAGGGCGCGACTTTGTTGAGGATGAAGAGGACCGAACAGTGGGTTCCGGGTGCGACGCAGTTTACGTCTCCCGGAGCCAGGGTGTTGCAGCCGCAGAGGTCGTCGGGCCGCGTGAAGGCGTCGTAGATATCGCCAGACATGCGCCATGAGTTTGAGATGGACATACCCCAGGTGTGCACGAGATCTTCGCCCCAGTTGCAAAGGTTGAGCAGGATATTGCGGCCTGTGGCTTGCAGAGCGTCGGACATGGCTTTGAAGCGGTTGAAGGATACAGTGGGTGTGCCCACGCGGCCCATGTGGTAGCAAGAATCGTATTTTAACATGTCAACGCCCCATTCGGCGAAACTGTTCGCGTCGTCGACTTCGTGGTCGAGGGATCCCGCTGTCAAATGTTAGCGATTAAAGAAATGATTGGGTCCCATGGAGCTCGCGTACCGAACCTGGCGCAAGTCATCTCGCCAGCGCTGCTATACATGCCATACTTCAACCCTTTCGAATGAAGATGGTCTGAGATCGACTTCAACCCATTCGGAAACTTGTTAAGCTCAGGCTGAAGTTTTCCATTTTTGTCTCTTCCATTCGCATCCTGCCAGCAGTCGTCGAGCACAACATAGTCGTATCCGAGATCGCGCAACCCCAGACTGATAATTGCGTCAGAAGTGGTAAGCAGGAGCTCCTCCGAAACATCGCAGCCGAAGGCGTTCCAATTGTTCTGTTTGGTGCAAGATCCATCATCAGCGAATTGTTTTGTGGGGTGCCAAGGGTCATCGCACCCAACCCATAGGCGGCGTCACAGCCAGGCCATTGTTGATTGCGGCAGCGCCAGCAATGAGAGTAGTGGTAACGACCGTCCTGTAGAAGCCCATCATGATTGAAGAAAAAGTAAAGAGTTGAAAAAAACGAACAGCGAGTGCTCGCCTCGTCGTTACATAGCTACCACCATCGGTGAGCGGGCAAACCCCATCCGTCTCCACAAATCCATGGCGGAAAACTCCCCTCCAATTTCCCGCCGCTAACACGCGCGCGTAGTGGGGGACCCCAACCTCTTCACGCGGGGAACTCCCCAGGCAGGAAATGATCGCGTGAATGAAATCAATAGACTCCTGAATGAGTGGATAATGGCGACTGCTTCGAGAGCGCTAGGAGTGCAGCGTAATCGGGATCGTTTTCTCGTGGCTCGAGTTCCATGTGCGGTGCGAATTGTACAAGAAAACGCAGCAGCCACCGGTCCAGCACAAAACTCGTTTCGTTGCTGCGTAAACAGGTTTGGTGGAAAGCGCGCAGGCGACTCATGGCGCTGTCTACGCTCGGCCAGTATGATCGAAGTTGTAGGAGGATCTCGAAATTACGTTCGAGACGGGATTTGGCTTTTCGGATCTGTCTTTCGTCGCCAGAAGAAAGTAAGGTGTGAATTTGGACGGTTGATGCGATGACAAGAATGTGCGATACAGCGGAATATAGCGCCTCGCTACCTGGGGTTGCGAAGGATCGATAGACGAGTTCACATAGGCCTATCGCATGGTGTTTGCAGTCTTCAGCATACGCACTGGTAGCGGTGGACGCCTCAGCACCGAGGAACTGATAGTTGAGGAGCTGACCGTAGTGATAATAACCAAGGTAGACGGCTACGAAGAAGCGGCCAAGACCTTGCGAGGCAAACCACTGGAAATTCTCAGGAGTGTCTCTCATGTGTGGTGGCAGAGTATCCAGCCAGTGCTGCATCTCGCGAGATAAAGCCTGCACAGGCTGTTCCAAAGCTTCTCCTTCGAGGTGTTCGACCACACATCTACTATTGAAATCTACTATCTTGGCTAGCAGCCTGTTCAGCTTGATCATCTCAGCAAGCAGTGGTGTCTCATGTGTAGGAGGGTTGTTGATGAAACTGGAAGTGAAGTCGACGCTCATGGATGAAAAAGGGATCTCATCAATAGGCAAAGGCACATCACTATTCATAGGCATGATGGGTGCCAGTCTCACAGCAGTGGAAGACCACACATCAACCATACATATCGTCCACCAAACTCTAATGTTGAGCTCGCGTTCTAGCAAGTTGGCAACTGGGCGATTAGGTAGGTCGAGCGCGAGACACATGCGACCTGCAAGACCATAGTAAAGATTCTCGACATCAGTATCGCCACTTGCTGCCGCGTACGCCCCGAGGAGCACACAGGCCTGCACCGTCGTGGGCGTCACGGCGCGAATATTGACTAGACTCTCGGCGGCGACCCGGCAGCCCTCCCCTCGGTCTCGTGGATCGGTCTCTGCATAGGTTGGGTCATCCGAGAACCTGGATGAGAGGGCGAACATGGCGAATAGAATGATGCTCGGGATGCGGTCATTGGCTACATCCTGGGTGAATGACGGCCGATGGAACATGGAGTGGAATTGGTCGTGGATGTAGTCGAAATATAGTCCAACTAGCTCCAACCGGTGTGGTATTGGGGGTAATTTTGTAGTGCGAGCCTGACTCTGAGGATCGGGTACATTTTCCGTATTTTGAAGGGAGTTGAGTTCTCCTCGATGCGATGATGCACCCTCCTGCTTCGCCTGTCGCTGGGCATAGTAACCTCCTTCTGGTGGGCCCTGTATACATCGCAATCCCTTTTTGAGGCAGTACTCACACACTGTCGCATCTCTAACAGTGGGATAATTGCACTTCCGTCGTCGCGCACTAAATGTAGATGGTCAGTATCGCTTGCTAGTACCCGTGGTACCATAGTATGGGGATCAAATATCTGTGGAGAGTGGGGCCCCAGACGTACCGACACGTGCTACATGCTGAGGGTCTCCGCATTTCACTTCCTTGGTTCTATGCAGCTCATCTCGAACGGGACGAATCGTGTAAATCATGTAATGGAGGGGCGGAAAACTTGATATGAGGAACGAAGCGCGGGAAACTCGCCTCCACACTTTTGGTGAGGACCTCGGCACTGACTCGCGACATTTTTCCCCTAAGCCAAAAATTACCGCGAGTGGAAAAGACGCCGATGGAGCGCCTGTGCTAGTTCTAGCGGCGGAAAACTGGCGGAGAACTCGCCGCAAATTCTCTCCTCTGAAGGCACGTGAAGGATGCCCTTACGGGGCACCCGCCGCCGAGACGAATAACGAGGGGATACCCGGCCATGTCTTCCCCGCGAAATAAGAAGCCTAGTCCCAGTATCATGGAATCGAACGACTCAAACCAGATGCTTGGCCGTTTTCATGGGGCCCGGGCTCCCCAATTTTCGTTTTCTCGAATCGCACTCGACATCTGGGCGACTAGGCCTCATTCATCTCGGCCGTTTACCAGACGGACATATAAACTGCAGTAGCCCCATGGAGAGTTCCCCAGTGTTCAACCCCAGGTTCACCCCATCCACACACAATGTCGTCCATTGCCGACAAGAACCTTGAAGGCCATGTGGCCGAGCGCAATCCTGCCATCACCTCCAACGATGACACTAATGTCGCCATCAACAATGAGCATAACATGACGGTCCGCCAGAGCATCCGCTTCTGGTGGAAGGCTATTGTTTTCTCCTTCGTCATCTCGCTCGCTGTGGTCATGGAGGGTTATGATACGAGTTTGATGAACAAGTTCTTCGCGTTTGACCCGTTTAAGAGGAGGTTCGGAGACCAGGTTGATGTGGATGGAAACCCGCTCGTGTCTGCGAGGTGGCAGACAATTATCTTGAACGGAACCCAGGTAAGTCTGCAGAAGAACAACACATTTTAATGTTCATTGTTGATAATCGCCAGGTGGGTTGCATCCTCGGTCTCATCATCAACGGCTATATCACCGAATGGCTCGGCTACAAGAAGACCATGATCATCAGTATGCTCGCCATGATCGGCGCGGTCTTCATTCCTTTCTTCTCCAAAAGCCTCGAGATGTTCCTCATCGGTGGTATCATTCAAGGTTTGCCATGGGGTGTCTTCCAGACCCTCGCCATCTCCTATGCCGCTGATCTCTGCCCAACGCACCTCCGTGGTTACATGACCAGCTGGGTCAACATGTGCTGGGTCATTGGCGGTCTCTTGTCCACCGGTATCCTTACGGGTCTGATGAAGAACACGACGCAGTGGGGTTATCGCATTCCCTTTGCGCTGCAGTGGGTCTGGCCAATTCCCATCCTCGTTGCGACTTTCCTTTGCCCTGAGTCTCCGTGGTGGCTTGTCCGCCAGGGTCGCGTGGAGGAGGCTAAGGCCGCTATTTCTTCTTTGACCACACCTACCGCTGGCGTTGAGTTCGATCTTGACTCCCACATTGAGATGATGGTTGTCACCAATGCTTTCGAGAAGGAGGTCAGTGCTGGTTCGAACTACTGGCATTTGTTCCGTGGAAGCGATCTCCACCGTACGGAAATTAGTGCTATGGCATTCGTCACACAAGCATTATGGTAAGTAAACAGCGCGCATAATTGCATACATTATTTCGCAAATCTGTCTAACTACGAATCACAGTGGTGTTCCCTTCATGGGCTTCGGTACCCAATTCATGCAGGGAACGGGTCTTAGCCAGGACGACTCCTTCCATCTCACCATCGGACAGGACTGCTTGGGTTTAGTCGGTTGCGTGATTGCATGGTGGATCATGACGCGTTTTGGCCGTCGCACCATGTACCTCGCTGGTCTTTCTATGATCTGCCTTATCCTTTTCATCGTTGGATTCATCGGCCTTGCGCCCGAGACCAATAAGAGCGCCAGCATGGCGGGCGGCATTTTGATCATCCTGATGATTTTCAGCTTCCAGGTACGTGAATACGATCTCTATCAATCTTCTATAGTTTTCTAACAACACTAGCTTTCGATCGGTCCAATCTGCTACACCCTCGCTGCAGAAATCCCCTCCTCCAACCTCCGCGTCAAAACCGTCGCTCTGTCCCGCGCAACCTACAACAGCATAGTTTTCGTGACCAACACCATCATGCCTAAAATGGTCGGCAAGAACGACTGGAACTGGGGCGCCAAGGGTGGTTTCTTCTGGGCCGGTATTGCTGTGCTGTTCATTATCTGGGGCTTCTTCCGTCTGCCGGAATCGCACGGCTTGACCTACTCCGAGCTTGATTTGCTCTTCGAGCACAAGATCTCTAGCCGCAAGTTTTCGAGGGAGCAGGCTGATTTGTTGAAGCCAGCCCTCACGGAAGTCGCTATGCATGCGGAGAAGGAAGCGGCCGTTGAGAGGACAGAATCTACTGTATGAGTGTAGGTGTTAGGATCTGTGTACAATACCCGTATTGCTGGTACGAAGTTAGCTACATGCAACCAGGGTAAATTCAGAACACGACCAGTGTCTCAATACGCCACGTCCAATGTGTACAATGCAGCAATGAACAATGCGATATATTCATCGATTCATTAACATCTGGAACGACACCCTCTTTCCACGCGTAGCATTCTAAACATTCGCAAGAGCGCTAAATTTCGACACCGAAAACTTCGCTGGTCCACCCGTGAAAGCCTCGGTTCCAAATTGATACACTAATCACCATGCATTAGCACTCACACCCACCACTCATTCTCCATTCTTAGAGATCAGTACGTACCGATCAGATTCTGCTCACTCGCCGGGTACTGATAGTTCTTCGTCAAGTAATCAAAGAACAACTTCACATCGGCCTTGAAGTTCGTGATATCGCTGCTCCCCGCGCGGACGAAACTATACACTTGCATGGCGCCATTGTAGCCAAAGTACAGCTCGAAGTTGTAGCCTGCGATAGTGACGGTTGCAACGGGTTTTCCGGCTTGCGAGATGGGCCATACGCCGCCCAAGCGTCCTAGCCTGCATTTGTGTTCCTGTGTTAATACTGACTCTATCCCGCACGCGCGCGCGTATAGTAGAGACAAACTGGCTCACGTACCAAATCATCAACTCGAAATCTCCACTGCTGTTGACGTGGTTTGGATCCTTGGCCGTGAAAACATCATAAGCAACATTCGCCCTGACACCATTCGTCGTATTGTACCCCCATTGCACCTCGGTGGGCAGACTCTTAACCCTCGCCACCGTGTTTCCCTTGGTCAAGATGCGCCCAGCGTAAACGTAGCTCTTGACGTTGTCCTGCGCGCCCTGCCATGTCCAAGTGGAGCTCCATTTGATGCTCGAGGAGTCCACGGTGCCTTCGTAGTAGGTGCATTGGCTGCCGCTGGTTGCGCTGTCCTTACCCCAGAGGTTGTTGAGGACTTCGTAGCCAGCCGCTGCGTGGTAGGCGTATTGGGTGCAGAGCGAGACGGTTTCTTGGACAGAGGTTGCGTCGCGGACTGTAGGTGTGCCCAATGGGGTGCCGAGCGCGGACGCTAGGAGGGAAAGGGATGCGATAATTGTCTTCATGGTGAATTTGGACGGCTAGGATTTTCTTGGTTGCTTGTTTCTTAGGTTTCTTGTTTTGCTTTTATAAACCTAGCGTTTTTACCGGGTTTGAAAACCGTTCTTCTGTCGTTTATTGCCCTTATTAATTATCCATATAAGCTTCCCCGCTTCCCGCGAATTAATTTATATCGCCTATCTATGTTCCGAATTGAACGTGTAAAAAGCTTGGTAGAATGCGTCTATTGTAGATTGTGCCTCATACCTGGCTGTCAGAAGAGAGTGAAAGCTGCATTTAAGAAAAAGAAACAACATCACCACATAACTCTGCATACTAAATTTTCTTGGCTATTTAGACACTCTAAAAATCCTAAAATGTGCTCAAGTGCAACTTCTACTGTCCAAGAGCCTTGAGTGCGCTCTTTGCGTGTCTGATTGGTGTGCGTCGTACAGGGGGTCGTCTACGTACAGCCATTGATTGGATCTTGCGCCGAGCCCCCATTTGGCGAATGTATCGCGCTTGACTTTTCTTCCGAGTTCTGAGATGGTCCTTATAATTTGTTAGATGTTTTTAATGCCGAATATGTTGTAGGTCTTGACACAACCTGTAGGCTTTAGTCACGTGCTCTGTTTTATTAAACACTCATTTTCGCTAATGAAAAGAATTCAACCCATGACCAATCTTAAGAGCCGCAATATCGGGAAACTACAGAAAGTAGATTTAATCTGCATTAGTGACCGTGAGCCAAAGAATTCCCGCACCGCACTATAACAAAATCTTGCGTGTGTAGAGGTGCTCTGTTATAGCCAAGGGAGAATGGGGCCGCGAATCCGCACAACCATGTCTCTATATGCTGTATTTGGAAGCTATACATTGCTAAACCCAATGAGCCACAACATGCGCAATAGTTGTTACAAAAACTGCAGAAGAAAATAAGCATTCATATTGCTTCTATTGATGATTGCATTGACCTTGGAGACACGCACTGACTTCTTCTCTTGAATCAATGGCGAAAACGTCATGGGGGGAATGCAACGCTTTTAAGATTATATCTTTAGGCTTCCTGAAGATGAGGGTCTTAGGTTATCCAAACACAATGTATTCTCTGCCTCATCAATTCGGAAATGCTAATGGTAGCCCGCTCAGTAATACTACGTGTCATGTTAAATGAAATAAACCCCGACAAAGCTTTTCCGTGGGCGGTTCTTAAGAGCCTAGAATTGCCGCAACAGCCGCTAACTTCAGTTTTGATCGGGGATTTCGACGTTCCAGATTTCCAACATATTAGAAATCATCGGCATTCTAACTCAAGGCTTCCATAAAATCGGTCTTGGTCGCTCCAAAACTTGCGTAATCAACCTCTCGTATCCATCGACAGCAGTAGATAAGTCGGCCACATCAACATGTTCGTGCGCCGAGTGAGCTACAAGTATACTCCCCGGTCCATAAAGATATCTTTTGTGGGAACCTTTTAAGCTTGGGATATCCGTACCGTAGTTGACAATAACGGTTTCGAAACCTAAAATTACATTATTAGAACACGGTCATAAGAGGAAATGGAAAGCGCCAACCTTCGATATCCGAGTCGATTGGGACCGGCGGAATGCCGGGTGACAGAAAATCAATTTCGAGCCATGGCGATGCAGTAGTAACAGCATGCTGGATAAGTGTCTTGATTCCGTCCAAGTCATCCGAAGCAATCCTGACCATGACGACTGCGGAAGCGTTTTGAGCAATTACATTTGCCGCTTTACCGCCTTCAATCAGCCCAACGTTCAATGTGGTATTTCCGAATCTGTCGCTCCCTGGCAATTGCAACTGGGACAGTGCTGACAAGCCTTGCACAAGAATATCAATGGCGTTTCTTCCCACCTCGGGATAACCAGAATGACCGGCTATGCCCGCCGCGGAAATGGTGAATGCGAGGCCGCCTTTGTGGCCGGTTGCAAGCTTGAGCTCTGTCGGTTCGCCGAATATCACGCTCTCCCACGACAGACCCAAATCATTAGCTGTTTTCATTCCATGCCCATCCTTCTCTTCGCCAACTACAAAGAGTAAAGCCACATCGCCTTCATCGATCTGCCTTTCATCATAAAGACGCTTGACTGCAGTAATTTGAGCTGCAACGCTTGCTTTTGCATCGGCCGATCCACGGCCCCAAATTGTATCCCCTCTGCGCTCGTATGGAATGTATGGCGGCACAGTATCGATGTGGGATGTGACAAGAACCCTGGTCTCTCTTTTATGGCCTAGATAAGCGAATACGTTCTCTCGGCCGTCAATGACTGGCTGCAGTTCGGTATGGAAGCCGATCGCGCGCAAGTGGGCATCCAGATACCGGGAGATATTATGTTCGGATCCTGTCACCGAGTTGCGCTCCACCAGCTCCCGATGTAAATCTAGGAGCGGTACAAGGCTAGAGTCCTGTCCGTCGTTGATGAAGTGTTGTGTGTGCACATCAAAGCTGCTGGCGGACAAGGCAACTAGTGCAAAAGAGCACAGTAAATACAGCTTCATAGTTTCCGGGGATTATTGGGGGACAGTATCGCTTTGTGGCGAGGTTGGATGCGACATACCGTTCGGTTTAAAAGGTGGTTTGTAATCCACTTGAAATAGTCGTTGATGTTATAGGTGCATGTGGTTATCGGCTATGGGGATGTTGCCTTCGTAACCGGTTAGCACGCAATTGAAATCTGGCGTGATCGCCAAAGAACTCCCTCAAAATAGTGATAGCGCTACAGGCATCTCTACAGTTTGTTATCATTCGAAAACTGGGGCTTGCATGACGCTATACTCTTGCTCTAATTTGGCATTCCATAGCGCGGAGGCGGCATTGCTAGACGGCACGATAAGAGGATACGACAACAAGGTGGAGGGGTTATAAAGTCCATGCAAGCTTTGAGTATATCTGCCTTCAAGTAACTCCAATATTTTAAATGTGCATAACCTAGGATTACGACGACTTTTATAATACTGGGAATCACAAACAGCAATGCCTACCCTCGACGCTGTCCCAGATGGGACAACACACGATAAACCAAATTTGATCCTTTCAACGCACAGGACTGATTCGTCCAAAGATGATCAAGATCAGCAAATCAATCTTGAGAAGGGCGCCATCTACGACAATTCCACCTCCAACAGTGGAACAAGCATGAGCGGCGCAGAAGAGAAAAGGCTGCTCCGTCGTATCGATTGGCGTTTGCTACCACTTTTAGCCGCCATGTACGTAATCAAAACAGTTGATGCTCAGAACGTAAGTCGCTCAATGGAATAAACGCCAATTTCTGCAATGCAGTGGCTGATGGCTGCTACGTCAGGTCTCGAACGCTCGTGCTATGGACAAAGGTACAAAGCACAATATTATGGTTGAGCTTAAGATGACCTCCGATCAATATAATTTGGTCACTGTTGCCTACTATGTACGTTTACATAAATCACTTGAACTTATGACATCAACTAAATATGAAAGATCCCTTATATTGTAGCAGAAGCGCCGTCGAATCTGATTCTCAAGTACATGAAACCCTCTGTATGGCAGTCACGTGTGATGGTAGAACTCCCACTTTTGAAGACACGTAAATCACAAAAATTGATAACAACGACAGATTTCTTGGGGAATTGTACTATGCTGTCATACCGTGGTCAAAAATGCCTCCGGACTCTACACCGTTCGTGCTCTTCTGGGACTTATGGTCAGTGTAACCAACCCCAATGATGCAACCATCTAGTAACTTATTTCAACCTGCGCAGGAAGCTGGATTATGGCCTGGAATACTCCTACAGCTGTGTTATTGGTATAGACCTGATGAGCTTGCCAAGCGCATCGTCCTAGTCACCGTGTTTGGCAATTTCAGCGCCGTAATAAGTGGACTGCTAGCATTCGCGTTCAATGGTGTGACAACAGGCGGCCTTTCTGGATGGAAATGGTAAAATGCCCAGATTTCTTTGTGGTACCCGTTGATGTCGATTACACCACTAACCAACCAAGGCTTATTCTTACTGAGGGCATCATTACCATAGTGTTGGGCTTCGCGGTGTATTTTCTCCTTCCGGACTGTAAGTTGCATCCATAAGCACTAAAGTTGAGAAGGGTTTCTGACCAAAAATCAGTTCCATCTACGGCGAAATGGCTATCGGAAGAACAAAAGATTTTTCTACTAGAGCGACTACCCTCCAGCTCTCCCAAGGCTTCAGAAAAAGACTTCGATTGGCAGGAGTTCAAAGAAACCTTCAAAGACTACAGACTTTGGCTCTTCCTAGGGGTCTGGGGTTTTTACACTGTTGGCACGACAGGGCTGACATTCTACCAACCGAGCATTATTGCTGAATTGGGCTTCACGTGAGTGCCTGATGATCGCCTCTACGCTCATTAGAATATCTGTTGCTGACAGAAATAAACAAACACGCAGATCGATTGCGCAGGCTCAGCTGCTCAATCTACCTCCCGCAATCTTCTCTTGTATGCTGGTCGTCTTCTTCGGCTGGCTTGCGAGTACAGCGACTGTCCTTCTCCCCTCAATTCCTCTATTCTTCATGATCGCAATAGAGGCATGCTATGCGGTAGAGTACACGTATCCCAATATCGGAGGAGTATACGCAGCGACACTTCTTGCCGGCGGATTCTCCACAGCATGGTACTACATCCCCATTCTCTCCTCTACATCCCAAGACCAAAACTCACTTTTCGTTACAGGTACATTATGATGTGGCCGTGGAGAGTGCAAACTATCAACGGTGCCACAGGCTCAGCTTTCGCAATCGCATTCGCAAATAGCTATGGCCAGATTGGCGGCGCCGTCGGCGCCCAGCTTTTTAATTCGCGCTTCGCCCCCCGCTACGAGACCTCTTTCGCGATTGCTATGGGGTTTGTTGGGATAGCTATTCTGATAACGTTGACGACTTGGTACTTTACAGGCAAGGTGGATGTAGAGATGCGTCGAGAGAGAAGAGCGAGGATTAAGGCTTCGAAACAGGAGCGAAGAAGTGACGTTGATTCGGATATTTACGGCGAAAATTTGGCAAGACAGATTCGCACTCCTTGAACCTTGAAGCCGAAGAATCTACCTATGTACTCAAGTTTATGCGGTCACGGTATAATGGCGCCAAGACATAAGCACGTGACTGCCAGTATTTGCGCCAGTGAACCTGTCTGATGGAACTTCAAATACAAGTACAACTACTTTAACCCTATTAGAAACAGTGAGATATTGATAGTGCCGATTTGTGATGATTTTAGGAAAAGACTAGTAGGATTGCGAAATGCGCAGTGTAAACTCAAAGCGTGTCCCTTCTCCACATAGCTCATGAGTAGAATATTCTTGGATATGTTTCAGTTCCTAATTTGGCGTCGACTATATACCACATTTGGTCTTGAATAAGATTTGTTGAAAGAAGATGACAAAGGGAACCCGAGTGAGTAGGATCTAGAGCGCCATTCAAAACCTCTCGTTTAAAGCGATCAAAGGGCTATAGAGGACCACCACAAAGAAGTAAACAGTGCACTTCTCCTAACAATTCACAACTCGCGTTTAATACTCCCCAGTCGTGTCTATCAACCAATTCTTGTCTCACAACATCTTCGAGGCAGGTAGACAGTGCAATTCTCCTTTCATCACAACTATTCAGTCCATCAGTATACTTTTCTTACCTCAAATCAATCCAACCGCACTAGCAAGAAGCTTTAAGATGTCCCGTCCAAGCACCTCCGAAGACAGCGACCAACAAACCCTCCTCCCCCCCTCCATCCTCGAAAAACCGCCACCATACGAAGAGACACTCCCGTCCCACCACACCAAATTCAAAAAGTTCAAATCTCAAATCCACACAAAAAGAATCCTTCTATCCATCCTCACCATCACCCTCATCTTGTCCCTGACGTTCACAACCCTGCACTACGCACGCCCAACCAAGTCCCTTACATCTACCCTCGACAAACCCTGCGGCTCTTCCCCTTCCGAGGCTCTAGCCGTAGGCTGCAAATTCGACATAATAAACTACTCATTCCAACGCCCCGAGTGCTTCTTCCCGGACATCCACGACCGCTACTACGCCAAAGCCTCCGAACACGGTCCTCTGCGACTATACGCCGACGCGGGCTACACTACCGTACTCCCCGCAGACCCAGAAGTGTATATGCGCACGGAGAGGGTATGGAGCGAGCACCGGTTTCATCTCATACATTGTATGTATAACTTCGAGATTATGCATCGGTCGTTGATGCTGGGACGGCCTGTGGTAGAGAAGGTGACAGAGTGGAATCATACGATGCACTGTGCTAAAACAGGGGTGTTGGAGGAGTGGGAGTGGGAGGAGAAGGATACGGTTATTGATATGTCGTTTTATCGGTGCGTCGATTTGAGGTGAAGCGGGGGCGCCCACCTGGAATCCCCCGAACCGTTGATACTCATCTTTTGAGATTGAAATCTTGCGCTTCAAGAGTTGCTCAAGCTCTGCGCAGATTATATAACGTGGCGATTGATGGTTTATCCCAACTTGTAAGGCCTGAAATGGACCCATCCCGATGGCAAATCCGTGCTGATTGGGGATGCTGCTCACGCCATGCTACCACACTTTGTAAGCATATTTGCACCCTTGTTACCGTCCCGGCTGAGCTGCAGTTCCTAACGTGGCCCCTTCCCGTTCAAACCCTTCACGTCATGCTATCGCTATGGTCATATAGAGCTCAATGCGCTGCCCATGGTATTGAGGATGCTGCAGTCTTGGGACAAGTGTGTTCCAGATCGCTAACCGTACGAGAAATTGCCCGGATACTGTCTGCATTTCGCACTGAGACATGAGCGGGTTAGCGTGGTCGGCCAACGGGTGGGTCGGGTCTGGGCACTCATTGATGGGCCGGAGCTCGAAGAGAGGAACAAGGCGTTTGCGGAGGAAGAAGCGGGTGTCTCTCATGATGGTCCACATCCAAACCCTTTCCCTGGTCCTGCACTTTCTACGTCGTTGTAGGGCACCGACATCTTCGCGGAGGCAGATGCAGAGAGGGAGAGGATGAATGCTGTGAGGTAGAACGGCTGAGCCCTGGTAAATTGGACAGGTCCGAAGATTTTTGACAGCACATGAGGCGTTCGCGTCATTTTAACCTCGAGGAACATTCGTAGATTTCCAATTTTTACCATTCACGAGACATGATGCGCCCCCTCATAATGGCTCCGCTCTGGGACTTGCAGATCGGTAAGCGGATGGCTGATATCGGAGTCCATAGGCTCATAACTCTGTCTTTTGCGGCCAGAATTCCTGATTCCGGTCTGCCTAAAACTCCCCGAATAATAAGCATTGCTCTCCCTATCGGTTCTTTTGCCCATCACCTTGTCGTACAAGGGACGCAGTGTTGGCAAAGAGCCCAGAACAATGAGTAACGTGAGTTCAACACAGTTCCAGATGTACACGAAGAAGTAGTCCCAGGTTACGTCCGGGCGATGTCGCGAAAGAGTGTATGTTTTGATTGCGCTGACGATTCCAGTTACCAGTCCACAGCCAAGAAACACGCATACGGCAATTTTCCTCTGGATGGTGAGGACCTGGATGCCCCAGATGAGATTTAGTGCTAGAAATGAGAGATAGAAATCTGTCGCTGTATTCCAAGCTCGACGTCGTTAGTACTTTACAAGCATAGGCCATGTCTGTTCGAGTACCTACTTGAGGCGAACACAGCAAAACTGTCAATAGGTCCAGGATTCAAGCATTTCGTCTGTGACCTGACTACCGGGTTCCAAAGAGCCTCCACATTCTTGCATTGCGTGAAGTCGTTAATGACCACAATAATAGGGTTAATGGCAGCGATGACATTAATGAAATGTAATGACAATTTCCGCCAGCGCGACGTGTGCCCCAACAAGCGCAGGATGAGAAAGGCAATGGATATCTTGCCTATGCTGAGCCCGAAGTAAGCGAATGGTCTGGCGATCCAATTCAATTTAATGACGACAATCGCGTTGGCGGGGTCTTGAGATAGGTAGAAGAGATGTCGCGTTCCGCCTTTCACGGTAAAGATGATGACCAGGACGGTAAGTGGGATGTTCAATATCTGGAACCAAAATTAATTTGCCGAACCATCAAAGGGAAAAAGAGATGAAAATTAGAAGCAGCTGGAGAAGAAGAATAAACATAAAAGAAGATACCTAAAGAAGTAAGGTGAAAAAGCGGGGAGAAACTTACAGCAGCAGCTAACATAAACCAATCGTCCCACCCGATGGCCTTGATCGCTGCGCGACACCATATTCTCAGTGCAATAAAGACGATTGCAAGCGCGCACCCGACCGCATGCAACACAATCATTTCTTGCGCTCTGTCAACATCGGGACCTGGATTGGGCAGTGGGGATATTCCCGGCGAAGAATCCGACGATGAACTTGACATTGCTGCGATCGCGCGCAGGCTGCGTGCAGCCGACGATATGGAGACGGATGGCGGCGCTTCTACAGCTCAGCCTAAGAAGAGAGTAGAAAAGGTTCTAAACCCATCTCGCGAAAAAATAAAAGAGATGGACGTAGCTGCGACCGGTCAATCGTATGTTACCACGCGTGGTGGGAGCGGTCAACCCCAATATCGCAGCTCTTGGCCTGCCCAAGTCCGCGCACACCCGTGTCGGCATTGCGCGAACACGGGAATGATCGTAAGCTTACAGCGAATACGATCGCGGTTGCGATACCTACTTAGGATATATGTTGCCCGAACCGACGCTCGAAGGGGCAACTGATTAGCGTGCTCGTTCGTATTCGTTGTATGCTCACCATACATAGAAGAGACAGCGTGCCTTTTTTAAGGCTAAAAGAAGTGATCACCTTCCAGAATCGGCTCGGAGGTGGTTTTTCCACGTAGGAAATATACTATCATCACGGTTTGAATGTTAGAAGTCTTGACAATTGCAGTGCATGCTATTAATTGGTTCAATAAAAAAACATCAAATTACTGGCGGTATCAACATAGTAAAAAACAAATTAATGGGTTCAATAAATAGACCTCATTCCCCGAGAATCCCGATGCACGAGCCACAAACTCGCCTACCATTGTCCATCTGACATGCATATACTGAACAGTGAACACGAAGATGCAGACTGATTCAGAGCTGAAACATTTGGCAGAGGGATTTTACCTCACTAGAATGGTAGCCAAAATATATGATCAGACAGCGCACCACCTGTATTGAAAAAAGCGATGCAGTAACTCTGATCACGTTGCATAAAATGCGGCTATCTAGATATGGCTATCCCCGAATACAGAATTTCGCAATGCTGCTGACGTCTTCACAGGTGTCGTCTAAGAAATGTGAGAGCCTGCATCAAAAACTCTCAGCTTCAGTAGGGTGCCTTTGCTTACTCTACAAAAGACTAAGTCACCATTGCTTGTATGACAGCTTCGTACAGCTGGTGTTGCCGTGAAATTTATCGATCATCCGCATGTCTCAAGAATCGTATGAAAGAAAGAAGGAAATGCCATGTGAGTAACACCAATCGACAAAAGTGGCTGGGGAACGAGCACGCGTAAGCCGTAAGCTTTCTGCAACATACGACGGCAGCTTTACCGCCCATCGAAGTCAGTACTACTCGGATTATTTTAGTCACTTGCATGCTTGTGGTCACAAAATCAACATCATTGGTTTTGATGACTGTGCTGTAGCGGAGACCCCACACTGTGATATGTATATGCGCACATGTTCATGTAGGGATATCACGGTGATGTGCGAATGGAGAGATGCACCTAAACCTTGCGCAAAAGGCGAAACTTTATCCCCCGCATGATCGCAAAAGTAAGAAGTACTACAGCCATTGCGGAGTACGTAAGGGCATACGAGACGTGACTCAGAATCTGACCTGTGTGAAGAAATACTGTTCGCGCGTAAATGGTGTGTCCTGCAGCGCTATCTTCTATCGTCACCTTTACAATTACAACTGCAGACGCTGGTTTCACTGCAGACGATCTGTGGAGACATTGCTATTGAAAACACCTGGAATATAACGCTAGAAGAAATCGGGGGCAATACGTATGGCCGGGGGGTGTCGTTGCACTACATTATTGGAATAGTGACAGCTGTGAGTGTTAGTCCGCGTAGCCCTGAAAACTGGAAAAGATTCTTCACGTTTGGGCCGCCTTATCTTTATGTGACACTACAATATCCACCATGTTCAAATTCCCACAAGCGGGATGGTGGCCGTTGATGAAGGGCTGCACTGATTGCATCATGTACACAGCAATTTTGATACAATATTTTCATTTGACCAATAGGGACCAGATACAGCGTGACTGTCACGTCTCGCCTATCACCTTTATGCATCGGAAAAGCGGGTTTGGTCGCACACCACATCGCTTGCTTACGGTGGTACGAGGGGTCGACAGAGCGGAAAACTCTTTAGAAGACTTCAAAAGTGAGTATAAATAGGAGTGGAATGACAACTGCAATTCTATTCAATTATCAGTATATCAAGGACCCTTGGGCAATATTTTACCACATTTTATCTCATTCATTTCTTTCTGTCCGAATATGACCCCAACATTCGCCGAAAGCCTTCTTGTGATTTATCTACTGTGTCGATACCGCTGGTAATCTGAATCTTCTAAAGTCTTCTTAGGAGATATGGCGGCAGACAATTTCATATTGATTTTATTAAGAGAATTTCCGAATCTGAATGCTGAATGATATTACCAAATCTTTTACATCCATCTTCACCAATTTATCAAATTTCAATTTTTGTGGGATCCTCAAACTCTATTGGAAACTCAGCCCAATGTCTGGAGGATTGGTTCAATATTCGTATGCAATTTCGTCATGACGCAGAGGATGACCGTATTTGTGGGGAACCCACAATACTACCTATCCGTTTACACGTCTCGGAATTTTCATCTCACCATCTTCCTCCTCTAATATTTTATCGGCTAGTTCACTGACGTAGAAAATGAGCATGCACAATACTGTACCAACTGTTCCGTCTTGGCCTCCCAAGCCGAGGCAACGTCATTACCCTTGTATTTTTCGCGGAAGTGCATTGTTTTTCCACGCCGTGTTTGAATGTGTCTTTTGCTTTTCTTCGGATTACCGTTCTCCGTTTAGTCGAGCAAGACTTGCAACTCATGACCATGAAGCGGATGATTTCAATGCAGAAGACCCGAAGCCGATTCTCAATTTCGTCCGCTTTATTTTCTGTCAAGCGAGTGACAGCGGCAACCACTGGATGATGCCGACCACCGATATGCACTCCGCACTCTTCACTCTACGAGAGATTGTTTCATGGGTATACCGCATTCACCAATAGAAATATACCGTCATTCATCGTCATATACGTTCCAAATCGGTACCACTTAACGGATGGCCATTCTCAACATTGTGACGACGTCCCGAATGCGTCGTGATACCACCAAGATCACTCATCAAAGCCGTTCGATATTATCAATCTCCTTCCCGGAAATGGCCTCATAAGTCTCGCGGTCGAGCACTATGATAGCATCGCACAGAATCTTCCCCGACTCCTTCGTTCAGTAGTCCACCTAATCATCAAATCAGCGACCTCAGTAGTGTCATGGCTACTGACGTCATCACGTGAGTCTTAGCACAGGGTTACATATACTACTTCTTCCTCTGTACACTAGCTTCTGACACACAACCTTGCACTTTTCACTTCATACTGTACAATACATACTGTTTGTCCTTATTTGGCTTCTCGGGCTAGGTCCACCATAGAAGTAGGAAATTCGCTCTTTGATTGTAAGGCAGAAATGAAACCAGCCTTTTATCACTAGCTGTGAGAACGTTTTACGAAGGTTGCGTCTGCTTCTTTTTCGGGCGATGAAAGCCAGCAACAGATAGTATTTGCGCTCTATGACATGGGTACATCTAGACAATACGCTTCAGCTCGCCAGTTTCAGTAATGAAGGCGAAGCCCAAAATATCCATCCCTTCCAGCATCTTTTCATCCTTGAAGGTCTGTACATCTTGTTTGATTGTATCCTCGAATTCCTCAGTGCTAAATGTCCCGAAGTCAATGGCGGCCCCCCGAGCTGCCTCCCCTGGAGTTCTCTTGGCAATATCTTGTTTGATGCCCTCAGAAGTTAAATGTGTCATGCCGCAATCTTTTCATACGTGTCAGCTGAAGCAACCATAGCTATATAAGATACTTACCAGTGTGATGAATGACTGCGACCGTTCCTTTCTTGCTCACTGTGTTCAAGCTTCGAAGTGTCAAGATGCTACGGAGAGCGTCAGGCGTGGCTCTACCGCCTGCATTCTTGACGGTGCCAAAGAGAAAGCCGCCACCTAGGAATTGAGTAGGTTCGCAGCGAGGATCCATGCATGTGACTTTCAAATGTTTGTTAGTACCACTTGAAGGTTAGGGAGAGCAAGAGCCGTCAAGTAGGGAGGATGCGAAAGCTTACCGATCATCACAGGATTGTTAAGATCGCTTTGAAATGTCCTCATCTGCTCCATCGTTGCCGGATTCTTCCAGGTCGGACGCCATTTCGCGTTTCCAGCCAAAAAGCTCTCGGTGAGGTGTTCAGACATTTCGACTCAACTTGAACGTGTGAAGGATAGAGATTGTCGTTTTTTTTTGTGGATTCTGCGTAAACGATACTACTGCTAAGAGTAAAGATGATTCTATCTGGTATCACCCCCCTTCTTTATATAAACGTCTGCGTGGTGTTCACGATACACGCTAGTCTGCTTGACTAGGACACTCTTTAGTCTACCCGGTTAGCGTTTAGTAATCGGTCTCATTAATAAGAGTGACGTGCATACACTAATAACTCTGCTCTATTTATGTTTAGTGATCTTGTA
Organism: Periconia macrospinosa; assembly: GCA_003073855.1. Lineage (NCBI taxonomy): Eukaryota > Fungi > Ascomycota > Dothideomycetes > Pleosporales > Periconiaceae > Periconia > Periconia macrospinosa. Next base: position 139,748 of record KZ805394.1, read on the forward strand.
CCTTATTCGACGGCTACACATTACCCCATACGTACATTTACCTAAACTGCCACTGCTTCGGGCTTGAATACTGATCAGCCCAAATGCGCAACCTTCAATTGTTTTCCACCACCTGCGAAAAATGGTCGCCGACCCATCGCTACCCTGGCTTTACTGAGATTTATAATCGTTGATCGGTGATTGTTTTAGGTCGGGAAAAGGAGGAAACGGAAGGTTGGCAAACTGCAATCCGTTCCGTCGTATCAATTTCGGCGATTATAGTTACATGTAACAGGGTCCAGCTATGCCCCTCCCTCTACCATGGTTCAGAATAGTTGAGCCGAGTTATTAAACATTCGGAGTTTTTTTTTAAATGTAACTGCTTATATATGTGCATATAACCGTTCTTAGGTAAGTTACCCCTCTTATAACGACTCTTTTCGTTTTACAGGTGGCTCACCGTCTTGTCACATATTTTTGATACCATTATTCCGGCGAGGTAGGATCCCTATGTTATTTCATCCGACGCCCAACTGTTGGGAATAGCACAGCTTCGACTAATTACAAGTCCGCTTACAAAGTCGATGAGTAATGAAGGCTTGACAAAGCCCGCAAGCTATGAAGTAGTTAGTAAGTCGCTATATTGTCTTCAAGGAAAGAGAGAAAACTCCTTCACGAACTATTTGCCTTTGTTGAGCGTCTTGCAGCCGGTGATGATCGCCCTAGATGACATTCTTTGGAAGTCCCCCAGCGGAAGGCTGAGCATGGACGGTGATCCTTCGGCTGTGAACAACAAAACACTGGAATTGACTTCTATCAAATCTGTATTGAAAACCTTGTTGAATCTTCTTTGATGGACTGAAGCTAGTGATAGAGAGGGGAAATTTGTTCGTAACCACCAATTTACCACAAAGACTGGAACGGGGGTAACAGAGTTAAGAGTATGTAATCGTCCAACACTTCGCCAGTTTCTTTACTGATCATCAGTCGACTTGACTACGTTGTACCATATCAAAAGGTTTTGCAAGGCTGATGCCTACCGTATCTAAACTCTGAGTGCCGTGCGGGCCACAGATCCTCCACTGAGTTTTCTAGGTATCAATGGATTCCTTGTATAACTTGCAATACTTACAGAAAGGTTCTAACGCACGCAATAATACGAAATAATTTTGTAAAACCAGATCGTCGCAAAAAGACATGGCCTTCCATGCTGTGCTCAATGCGACGGCTTTCATCCAACTATGGACACTGCCCCACACCGCTCCACATCACAACAAATCCAACATCAAAAAGTCCTCGTTCAGCGCCCAGAACTGAAATTAATCGCAGCAAAGGATGAGGTTTGCGCACGGTAGAAAGTGTCATCCAGCGAGATGTGCAATTACCGGATTGGGGAAGGCTCGGCAAGGCTACTGGAAAGATTGATTACAGCATGACCCGGGAATGAGTCACGTTATGCGCTCCCTTACGCCCTTGATCCTTCGTGCGCCCTTTGCGAGGTCTATATAAGTAGGTCTTTCCCTCCGTATTCCTCAAAATCCAAAAACCGTCAACTGGTCTTTCATCATGGCGATCGACAGCCAAACGCTCGGGCCTGCGCTGCTCCGGCACTTGAGCAAACACGTGCGCGAAGCGCAAGACGAGCAGGACAATGCCTACAAGGAACTCGCACAGTTAAAAGCCAAACTCCGCCATCTCGATGCCGAAATTGGACTAAGCAAGCGCGGGTTCAGCCTCGACGGCTCAACGCCCCAGCCCGTGGAAGAACTCATCAAGCAGCGCAAACACACCCACATCAAGAAAATGCTGCCCAAATCCCAGCGATACGAAGGCGCGAAGAAAAGCCTACTGGATCTCAACAAAACCATCGACGCCGCCGTCCTCGCCTACTCGAAATCCTCTTACCTGGACTTCTCGACGCAGTTCTACGAGAAACTCCCTCGCGAACTACGGGATATGTGCTACGGATACCTTATTTCCAGTGAGATCGTGCAACAGATAGCTGCCGTAGTCGTGTACCAAGCCAACACTATCATCTCCTACTCTCGCAAACCTCTCCGTCCTCCCTCTGGCGCGGTGCACCTGGTCGACACCTCCTTCTCACATCCGATTATCGCAGGCGAAATCTTAGAGCTTGCGTCAGCAGCAAGCAGGGCAAAGGTGATGCAAAACACGCTCTACCTCAAAGACAGGAGTTATATCAACCGTCTGAAAAACGTGTACCCGTTTGATCTCGGTATTTCGGCTTCGGACATGGCCGGCACGTTCGACCTCGAATCGTGTTTCGTGGAAGCACCGGCTCTTCTGATGCGCCTGAGGAATATGGAGAAGGAAGGGAAGAAGTCGCATCGAGATTACCAGCTCCTTCGGGAGGACTTTCAAGAGCGATTGGATGAAGAGCTGCTGCAGGCGACTCAAGAGATGCTGCAGATCCAGCCTCGCAAGTACCAGTATCTATCGATCGCTATACCCCTGGATGGGTACGATCGGAAACCGTCTTCTTGGCACTTGGGTGCCGCGTTGGATAACACGATTCAGCAGATGAAAAAGAGTTTTGAGCTGGTTACCCCGTATAGATATGGAAGTGGAGTGGTTGTCAAGGCGTACTGGGCGAAGTGCTATGACGCAGCCCAATATGAGGTCCAAAAGTCATCAAAGTGTCTTGTGTGAGTGTAAGAGAGAGAGAGCTAGTGTACAGCAGAAGTATTAACCCTGTGTCAAGACTCACGTGACGACGTCACGAGCCATAACACAAAGTGGGGGGAAGATCTGTAGACGTGGAGGAGGTTCATGATAGGGGATGACGTCCATGGATTATGAAGAGGCGGATGGGTTTTACTTCCCTTTGCATCTCTATGTCAGTCTACAACCTATTCATCAGTGGTTTTTTGATACAAGCGGGCTACCGCCTTTTCCTTACCTTGTTTTTGATTCAATGTTGTTTTTACATAATCTAGAGATCAACATTGGCACTGGCATGTTGCAATCAATGTTGCATCCAAATGAATATCGAGCCAAAGAATAAGATCAAATAATATGCGTGTATTGTAAATGCCAGTCTTAATCAACGGGTAGTAATAATTTGTACCTAGGGTAATTAGGGAGGGTCTACAAGAAGAGTTATTTATAAGAATACAAGGGCGTTCCCCCTTTTTGTATGAAGAAGAAAGAGAAGAGATCTTACTTTATTAAAAGAAGGGTATACAAGGCTAGAAGTAGCGCTTAGAGAGCTGTAATCAATTTTATCTTTTTACACAGAATATTTTTCATCTGTGCAGCTCGATGAGTTAAAATAGGAGTATACAGACACAAAGTACCGCCTTTACCCTCCTTTTATATCCTTAAAGTAGTATTTATTTATTTTACCTAGATCGGATTATAGAGGCATGAAAAGGGTTGTTTTTCTTAATCTGCTTTAGGGCCTTGCAGAACCCTATCGCAGAAATAGAATTAACTCGTTAGGTATACATATACGTATATAAAAATGGGGAAAAATTGTGATGTGTGGAGAAAGCTGATCTATTCAGCTATCGAAAGAGGACTCCAATATGTACATCAATGGTAGGTGTTTGCTTCACTTAGCGCTAGCTATTTGCTAGCAATTAATAAAAAAAGGAAATCTAAGAGCATCTATGAAACCTACTAAACTATCACCCACTGCCTATATGTTACACTGCGACGAAAATACCTTTCCTGTCACAATGATGTACAATTCTCAGATAGGTAAAGTGTGCGCCGTACCCGCGCACCTCGCCTAGTTCTCCGAACTAGGCGCTGTATAGCTTAACGCTAAGCACTATATTAATGCTAATTTAATTATACTACTATTTTTAAAGCTTTATTTTACTACTACTACTATACTATATTACTATAAAAATTACTATAATATTAAAGAGCGTATTTAAAAGTATATTCCTAATTTTATTAATAATATTTACCTTACTATAGCGGCTGCGGCATATACTTATAATATTTTTTATAATTAACTATAATAACATATTAATAGTAATAACTTTAAAATTACGCGTCTCTCTATAAATATAAGACTTAACTTAGCTTAAAAAACTACTTTAAAAGCTTATATTAATTATTATAATAGTTTAAAAATGCCTTTTTTAGTACTATAACTAATATCTACTACATAAAAAATTATTAACCTAGAATATCCTATAAGTAAAGCACTACTACTAGGTAAAAACTAAGTATTTTACTAGCTTATATATAACCTAGACTATTAATAATATAAATAAAAATTATAAAAGTTTAAATAACTTACGTAAAACACCTTAAAGGTTTATAAAGTATACTTTAATAACCTAAAAAAGGTTCTTATTAAGTACTTTATAGTTCCTAAAAAGATATATAATATAAATAAAATAGGCTTTTATATTAGTATAGGTAGTAACTATAATATTATTAGTAAATAGAAAAGTTATAATATTTTATAATTAGCTAATAATACTAACTATAATTTCTATATAGCTATTAAAATAATATATACTAATAAATTAGTTTTTCTATTTTTCTTTATCCTTTATATAAAAGTATATTTTAAAAAGTAGTATATATATATAAAATTACCTAATAACTATAAGGTAGTAGTCTCTAACACTAGCTATAATAATAATAAGCTATTAATTAATTATATTAAATATTTTAATAGTTTTTTATATTAACGCTAAAAAAGCATATAAAAGCTCTTTATATTTAATAGATTTAGCTTTTATACTACTAAAAAAGTTATTAACTACTATAATAAGTACTATATAGTTTTTTTTACGCTACCTACTTATATATTTTATAACTTTTAGCTACTTAATATAAGTATATTTTAGGCGTATAAAAAATACTATAGGAACGTTATTAAGCGCGCTACGCATAAAAGCTATATAAATTTTAATAAACTTAAATTTCTATAGGTAATTAATAATATATAATATAATATAATAAAGAGTAGTACTATTTATAAGGCTTTTAAGCTATTAGGTATATATTCTTTTAATTTAAAAAAGGTGCTATATAAGATAGCTCCTTTACTTACTTATCTAAATACTCTACTATATAGAGAGCGTATAGTAATACTTATTATACTTTTATTATTTTTTTACTATTATAGAAAGATATAAGTAATTTATAAAAAAGATTTTATTAATATTAGTTAAGTATAAAGCTTAACGTAAGTAATAATTACTATAGCTTATAACCTTACTTTTATAACGTATAACCTAAAAAAAAAATAGCTATTATTAAAAAGCATAATTAATGCTAAACTACTTTATAACTTTAACTCTAAAAAAGTAGTATATTAATAGTAAAAAGCGCCTATATAGTAATTAATTAGAAGGCTAAAAAGTATAAAAAAGTAGTAGTAAAAGCTACTATAAAAGTAGCTAAAAAGGCCTTTTAAAAAAAGAGGGCTACTTTATAAGTACTAGAAAGCTTAGTTTTACGTTAAAATTAGTTTATAACGTAACCGGCATACGAGTCGATCAGGCATACGAGTCGATCACTCTGCCAAGACCCCACCAAAATATATTATTATTAACAGTATAACGCGATGGCTCAACAACCTCAACAGCTGCCAGAGTTAAAAGAAGCTAGAATACAGCTTGCGCTTCAGGCTATTAAACAAGACGCGACACTATCACAGCGACGCGCTGCAGCTATCTATAACGTCCCT